>LGRX02002507.1:0-56502 GCA_001247695.2 Cymbomonas tetramitiformis
TGCCTAGTAATAACTTCTAGATATTTCTCACAACTTCTAATAACTTCACCGTATCATTTGCATATCTCACGCGCCCACGAGACATGCATATCCTGCTCCGCGGCCCATCTGCGACTTGTATAGCAGCCCTGTGGCCACAATAATTATCGAAAATGCAAAATATTGCATTCGGGTGATTTCTTATAACTTCCAACATGTTCTTGAAACTTCTTGCGACTTCTTAATGCCATTTTCATTGATTATGCAATTTATAGTGCAAGCCCGTCCACCTAGCCGTGCTACATGCCAGGGGGAAGATGATAAGCTAAAAATACAACTAAAAACCAAATGAATAATAAAGACAAATAATAAAACAAGTAAGTTGCATCATCGTTTTTGTTTTGGTAATCGTGACTATATACAGTCAAACCATGCATAACTCCATGAGGTTGACACACATATGTATCGAACATTTCTAAGGTCATCAGCCATGACATACATATGAGCTTGATTTTGAAAACCTAGACATTTGTATACATCTGGTCTAGCATGTATCCAGACTAGAATTGTATATTGACTCGGTGCAAGCACTATAGCCTCTGCCACCGATGATCATTGAAAAAGGGCAACCATTCTTGATATTTCATACATATCATCTGGTTGGATCATTAAAGGTGTCAAGATTACTCAATGCAATATGCAGGCTATGGCCTGAGCACAACACCTAGATAGGTCAAAGCCACCGAGCTAACCAATGCAGCATAAATGCTAGCTGCCTTTGAAGGCTACATAATAAGTCCATTGCCCTTATGTCTTGAAATGTATCCGTGTATTGGCATCTCTTTGAGGTAGTCATCCCTGCTGAATAAGCCATACCGGTCATCGTGTCTTCATTGATCATTACATATCTGATCATACCGCCATTGCACAAAGCCTATTCAGTGAGATTATTATATCACGAGGCATTTCAGTGGTGCACATCAAAAAAAAATACAGTGCAACAGAGATCATCAGCTCTTCATCAGACCTTTTAAGGTTGAGTTGTTGGCAGATGTATTGATTTATCGGACACCACATCTCAAAAGTCTATTCATCATAAAAGACAGAGTCCGTACAATCATGGCTATACAGCCTCCAACATAGCTAACATAGCTATCCAGCCTATAACCCAACCGTTGGCAAGCAGCCTCTACGCCGCATGGCTAAAGATGACAAGTCTAACCTTCGGTCATTCTTGGGCACAGTCGGCCAATTCAAGAGATTTATCCCGAAATTCTCCAAAGTTGCCGAGCCACTCATGTCTTCCATGTGTCATAGGAAAACAGCCAACATACCGCCCTATGTCAGGAGTCATCTCCTTCAGCAAGGGGAAGTGGATTATGCTGTAAAATTGACCAGTCTGATCATCATAAAAGTGACAGATTTGAGAAAATCGATTGAAACTTGTATTGAAAATGACTATTCCTTAAGGTAAGGTATTGCACCTAAGGGAATAAAGGTTTCATCGTCTGAAATAGGAAAGGAGTTTTTTTTTCATTGACTCTAGTTCCTGAATCCAGAATCGCATAGAAAATATATTCTATCCTGTGCATATAGAAAGTACATTAGATTCAGATTCTGAGCATACAAGTGGACTTGAATGCACTCGGGTTTGTACTGAGTTGCAATTGTTCAAAGCTTTATTTTTACATCACTACTTATTTGTGGAATAGCATACAAAGGTATAAACCATCCACATATAGATTGACATCATACTTGTGGTTTCATATCATTTTGGCACATAAGACACACATGCCTCATTGAGGAATTATAACTCTTTGAAAGCTCATTCTGGAATGTTTAGAAATTTGTCGCCTTGTCCATTAGGCCACGAAACTTGGAAAAAGCCATGGCGGGAAATCGAAACCGCAAATCTACAGATGGTTTCCAAGCACAGTTCATTCTGAATAGTGTATGCCCAAAAATAAAATGGGTACCATTGAGATAAGTGATCATGTACTGAATAAGATTCATATATACCCATATCACTAGGCGATACCATGTTCTAGCTAGTCATAATGAAATGAATACCAGCCATTCATCAAGTACGGAAATACAGCTCGTAGTAAGTTGTTGTCATTACACACACTTCTTGATTGACTCTCCATTAGCTTCGATACCAAAGTTAACTTCGGTACCATCACTGATTTCGTTGTTCATTATGACAATCATCACGATCCAGAAACATTGTTTAAGTTGGGTACACTATTGTGACCCTGAACTAACAATATATGTGGGCTGCAACCCAAAAACTGCATATTGAATCATAGTGAATTGACATTGGCATTTGACATCATCTGGCATTCGCCACATTCAAAAGCGTCAGGCATGTTGCCGGTATGACGTAGAGAAAATCGGTGTTCATATTGACATTGTTACCTCGAAAGCACTTGATTCGATGAGTAATCTCAGTCTGATTTTCTATCAAACAGTTTTTTCACATCACATAATAATTGAATGGCATTCTCCATCACCATCTGATTGGTTTGATATACCTCTTTTTAAAGGGGGAAGAAGGAGTATAGATTCATTCATACAGCTGCCACAAATTGATTTACATCATTTTGATTTTACATCATTGTGATTTTGCTTGGAAGATTAAAAATCTTATGAAAAGTTCCAGCATCTGTGTATAGCAGTCATAAAGTTTGATGACACGGTGCATCATGCCGACTGAAGCATCAAATGAAGTCTTTATTTGACTTACTGACAGGAAGCCTCTCATTTGTGTCGCGAGGTCTTTTTATTTGTCGTGTCGCAAAAGGATTCGTTTATATTAACGACGCTTCGCAGGCTTTTCAGAAATATGCTGTTTTTCATTTCGTTTCCCTTAAAGGAGCGAAACAGGTTTCCTGGAAAAAAGTGACATCAACAGGCCACACCGCAGGAGCTGTCCCTCAAAAATTATGCCGTTGGAAATTTTCCAAAAATTTTCTGCCCATGTCAGCAGTCCTACCCCGGATTGTGTCGAGCGCTCGCGCTTTACCGGCCAATCATGATACGATAGCATCTCAGCAGTCCTACCCCGGATTCTTTCGACCGATCGGTCGTAACCGACAACGAGAGAAACGTTTAACAATTCAAAATTATACCACGAAGATATATATGCTGTTTTTCATCCATGTCAGCAGTCCTACCATGATTGTGTCGAGCGCTCGCGCTTTACCGGCCAATCATGATACGATAGCATCTCAGCAGTCCTACCCCGGATTGTTTCGACCGATCGTTCGTAACCGACAACGAGAGAAACGTTTAACAATTCAAAATTATACCACGAAGATATATATGCTGTTTTTCATCCATGTCAGCAGTCCTACCATGATTGTGTCGAGCGCTCGCGCTTGAGGGTTGCATAGAATACCAGCAGTAGCGGTCCTTCTTCGTCATGTGCCGCTGCGAGGGTACCTTCGATGTCGGTCTTCCACTGAACTCCCCCATCTGTGCGTATGCTTTTGCACTTGAGGTTGGGGAGGAGGTTGTCCGAGGCCTCGCGGCATTCTTCCAACGTTTGCCTACACGCGGCGTAGAACTCCTCATCCAGCAAATCAACATCTTCAGTCGGATGACTGACGAGGTTGTCTACACTCGCCGTCAGCAGGGTGCCCGCTGAGGTGCATTCGCTCGAGGTGGGGCTGACATGAGTGGTGTCGCTGGTGGTAGGGCTCACATGGGTGGTGTCACTGGTAGTAGGGCTCACATGAGTAGTGCCACTGGTGGTGGGGCTTACATGGGTAGTGCCACTTACTGTGGGGCTCACGTGGGTAGTGCCGCTTGTTGTGGGGCTCGTATGGGTAGCGACACTATTGATGAGACTGCCATGGGTGAGGGGATCCTCGTCATGCTGAGGGCTGCCAGCAGGGGAGTTGTGGGCGAGATGGTGGGAGCTCTGGTGGCCAGTTCTCGCCTCAGGGGTCCCAGCTGCTGCCATCTGCTGGGTGAAGCAGAGCGAATTGACCGAGGACTCCTCTTCCATCACCTCAGGGTCTTCAGCGATTGGGTGGCTGTCGAGACAGGGCGGCGCTTCACCTGCTTCATGCGTTCTGACGGTGGTCATCTGCTGGGTGAAGCAAAGCGAACTGGGTGTGGAGGTCTCCTCTACCTCTGAACAGTAGGATGAACCTTCGGGGTTTCCTCCCGGAGTGGCCGGCGCATTATCATGGTGCGAAGATGTAGTCTCTGTTGTGGGCTCGGCCAGCGAGGATGATGGAGGGGATGCTCCCAAGGGGCTGGGACCCAGCTTCCTCATCTTGTACTGGTGTACTGCGTGCAGACTGCACCAGGCGCCAGGTAGACCCACATCTCCCGCTGTCCCAGGTATCGTGCCCACTTCAGTGTCCAGGGTGCAGAGGGATGTCGAAGATCTCGCTGCTGCTCTTCGTGCTCCCTCCTTTTCCCACAGCCTGCTACCTGGGGAAGAGTCTGGGCTCGAAGTGGCGATTGCCTTTTGCTGCTCGGCGGGCGACAGCTCTCTCCAAGCCGCGTAGAGGTCGTGGGAGCTGGCGTTAGAGGGTTCGGGGACTTGCTGGCGACCGTCGTGTGAGAGGAGGTGCCACAATGCTATGCGCTGATGGCCCTCCTTGCGATCTTGAGGTTCGCGGGCAATGCGTATCCTCTCTGCCAGTTGGTTGGCGTGGTTCACGCGCTCCTTTGGCGATCGACTCCCAGGGTGTATGCGGCTGCGGGCGCGCTCCGACATCTTATCCACCAGGTCCTTGGCAGCCTCTGGGGATTTGCGCAGAGCTCTGCGGACCTTTTGCATGGCGACCTCGAGGGGGATGGAGTACAGATCTCTCTTCCAGTGCCACGCAGCTAGCCTTTTCCGTGGGTCTGCGAGGTTGGACTGATAGATGGGCAGTGGTAAGACAACACGCGGTCGGGGGCGAAGATCGCGGGGCTCTCCGCGGTTGCTGCCCATAATGGGGGGTCTGTGCCGGGGGACCCGTCGTCCCCTCCGACCCTCGATCCTCGCTTGAGTATAAGCAGGGCCGTCATCAAGAGGTAGTGATGGCTCATCGAAGGGGGTGCTTCCTGCAAGAGGGTGGCTAGGCAAGTCATCCCTCGACGGCGATGGGGCACCAGCTGAGCGGTAGGTGCGTCGCAAGCGGGTCCCAGAGGTGAAGGCCACGCTCTTGGGATGAAGACGTTGGCCCCAAGGATCTCTGCGTCCTCGGGCGCGTCGGGGTTCCACTGGTTCTGGCCGCTTCTCCAGGGCGGAGAGGGTCTGATCATCAGGGAAAGACCTCACTTCCTCGAAGGGCAGGGTCTGGGGCTGGCCGCCGGCCAGTCATTCATCGCTCTCCACCGAGGGGAGGCCGTCACCTTCCACGAGCTCGATACCCGCAAGGGCCGCCAGGGTCTGGTAGCTCTGCTCGTCCTCACAGGTGGCAAGAGCCAAGACCTCCTCGGAGAACTCCTCTGGGACGCCATCCACCGAGGAGATGTCCTCCTGCTGCTCGATGGCCCAAACGACGGCGGCTACAAACCCAGGGGAGTTCGCCAGTCGAGCGGGTGCATTGGCCCTCCACTCCTTGAGTTTAGCCTCGTCCGTACAGTTACGGACGATGTGCTCCGCAGAGCCGCAGGCGAAGCACCGGCGGACTTTCGGAGCGTCGGGGCGAGAGAGGCCAGGTGGTGGTGGCAATGGGGTCACTGCCGCGGCGACGGTGGTGGCAGGCCCATTCTCCAGCATGGCAAGCGCTGGGCGGTTCGAAGATGGGGTACGCCTGAAGAAGGGGGTGCGAGGTGATGGATTGGCGAAGGAGACAGTACGGGGAGGACGGTCTTGAGAGCGCCTCTGAGCCGCCTCCGTGTCGATGTCACTCTCCACCTCCTCAGCGACTTCCCGAATCTTCAGCAGGGCGTTGTGGGTGCCTGGGATATCGCCAGCAACGGCCTTCCTTTCCCACTCTTCTGGCTTGGAGACATCCAAGTGGATGGCTCTCAAGCGTCGCATCACCTTGGGTGCATATTTCAACCCTCGGCGGTACGTGGAGAGCATCGACAGGTTGGTCATCTCCACGCAATTGGGGACTCTGCCGGCCAGGAAGTTGACGGAGGCCATGCGGGTCTCCAATCGCGAGAAATACTCCGCCGCGGTCTCGCTCGTCGCCTGCTTCAGGGCAATGGCCTCGCCATGTGCGTTCTCCAGGTAGGCCTGCGTCAGGGAGCACACTGCCAGATCGCTGAAGAACACATCCAGCTCCCCGTAGCGTTGGTGCCAGGCCTGCTCGGACCCGAAGGTCCCTGCCGCGCGCTCCAAGAACTTCCTCTGCTGGTCTTGAAGAGTGTGCTCCTTGAAACTCCAAAGAAGGCTTGACACACTCGCCTGGTACGCTGATACAGACGGCGTACAGCTGGGAGTGGTCAGTGCCTCGATCACGATGGCCTCTTGGAATACCTTCCGCACCATGTTGGAGTAGTTCTCCAACTGCGTCAGGAGGCTCTCCTTGTCGGCCGATTTAGTGTCGGACGCGGAGCGGGGGAACCTGGTCACGCTCTTGACCAGCTTTAGCACCATCTCCTTGGTCTTGTGCTCCAGACGGACCTCATCTGAGGATGCTCGCAGATTAGTGCCCTGCGGCAACCGAACGATGCCTGGTACAAAGGGGGTGGCGCTGGGAGAGAGCACGGGGTTCGCAGCGGCGGCAGGGTGAACGGGGTTCGCGGCAGAGTGAACGGGGTTTGCGGCGGTGGAGTGGGGAAAACGGGCTGGAGGTGGTGGTCCCGGGGCATGCGTGGGCGGGAGCGCAGGCGCGGGATTTGTGGGGACTGCGGTCGGAGTGGGCGGTAATGCAGGGGCTGATGGTGGTGCGGGGAGTGGAAGAGGTGTATGAAAGGGCAGGGGTGTGGATGGTTGTGCGGCCACCACGCTCATGCTCCGGTACCAATCGGAGTTGCTGACCTCCGACCACGCGGCGAGCCCGTCCTGATCGAAGTTCTGCATCTCCGACTCCCGCGCAGTGGCAGGGATCCACTCCCACACTGGCTGCCCCATGCTCGTAGACCGCACATTGGCCGCGGCTGGGTCCCCCATTGCCATATCCATGACCTCGCGATCAACCATGAGAACCCAGGTCTCCACACGAGGGTTGGTAAGTGGTAGGGGTGCATGGTGTAGGCGGCCTCCCATACGCGCATATGCGGTCAGCGGCGCTCCCAGCAGGTGCATGATCCTGAACAAGATGGCGTCGCCCTGCACCCCAGCCCGGCGGCGTTCATCCCATGGCAGGGAGACGGTTGCCGCGCCTCGCACCCCCGCTGACTGGTGCACCCACAATGAGCCACCATCGTGGGTGACGAAGAGGGCTCTGACCTCTGGGTACTGAGGGTAGGAGGGCTCTGGTGCGGGGTCGTCAGGGGGATCTTGAGGTGGATCACTGGGGGGCCCTGGTGGCGAATCGCTTGAACTGGAGTCTCTGGGCTCTGAGTCGGGGTCGCCACCGCCGTGTACCACCGTCTCCATCGACTGCCGCCGGCGGGCCACCATCATGTTGTGGGGATTTGGCCGACCCTGAATGGGGGGTTCGGCGGGAGCGGCCTCAGCGACGGTCTGAGGCACTGGGGGGGTTACGTTGGCGGCGACGTCTGCCTCGCGTGGATGGTCCGCCGTCAAGCCCCCCTGTGCGCTGCTCTGAGGATCGCCTGGTGGAGAGGCTCCTGCAGATGTCGTCGCGCCAGGCAGGGCGAGTCCTCTCGAAAGCACCGCGGGGATGTCCAGGGCTTGTACTGCCGCTAGGACTTCTCTGCGAATGTGCTCGCTTCGGCTGCTCGCGTCCGAGTCGGAGCCGGACCTATGGGCGGCCCTCCGCCTGCGCTCAGCCCGTGCCTGCGTGCTGCGGCTGCCTCTGGTCCCCGTGCTGGTGCGGCTGATGTCCGTGCCGGAGTCGGGGTCAGAGTGGTCAGGTGCGTGGCTTAGACCTGGGAGATGCTTGCCATGTGTCGCAGGGACCGAGGATACTCTTCGGGAACGCCGACGCCGGCGGTTCTCTGAGGTTGCTGCCACCGCAGGAAGGTGACGCACCAAAAGCTGGGTCCCGCCCGAGACGCTCTGTTGAGCTCCACTGTCAAGGGGTATCTGCAGAGGGTCCGGCAGGGGTGCGGCACCGATGCTGACGAAGTGTTGCAGCGATGAGAGGTCCGCGCCTGAGTCATGAAGCGCGGAGGTGGCTGGTGCCAGCTGGTGGGGCTGCTGTAGTCGATGCTGCGGCAGTTGCGGCGGCTGCGGCTGCTGTTGCTGCTGTTGCTGCTGCTGTTGCTGCTGTAACTGCTGTTGCTGGAACTGCTGCTGCTGTAACTGCTGCTGCATCGGTTCCAGTGGCTGCTGCTGAAGCCACTGCTGTTGTTGCTGCTGGTACGCGAGCCACTGCTGCTGCTGCTGCAGCTGTTGTTGGAACGGTGTGGGATATGCGCCCACGGGGTGATGGGTTCCCAGCGTGAACGGCACTGGTGACACTCCCCCAGCGAGGGGCGCTGATTGGGGCAATACCCAATTGACACCGTTCCATACAGCCTGTGCGGGGGTGCCATCCGGCATAGTATAAGGGCGGGGCACCGCTGTGTAAGGCATGGTGGTGCCTGGATGTGGAATGGGGTGAGCGGAAGCGTATGCGGTGGGCGATGGGAAGGTCATGGGGGAGAACAGTGTGTGGTGTAGCTGCTCTGCGCTGATACCCATGCTGGAAAATGCTTCTGATGTCTGCTGTGACATTCTGACTGCTGAGCTGGTTGGGTTCAAAGACTGGTTGTGGCAATAGCCACAGGTGAGCAAAAGTAGTGAGTGCTCGCCTTTTTATTTAATCAGTCTCGTCCTCGTCGATGTCACTCGCTGGAGGCGAAGGAGCGGGGCTTCCAGGTGGAGATGGGGGAACCCAGTCAGCGCCAAGGAGGACCCAAGGGGGGGCGTCGATCACTCGTATTGCCTGGAGATGCCACACGTGGTCGTAATGTACTGGCGGGATAGCCAGCGTGACTTTGCCCAGGCGTTCGAGGGCCGCTCCAAGGACCGCTCTGTCAGAAACGTCCCAGAACTGCTGAAAGCGCTTTTGGGTGGAGCTTTCCCCGCTGCTGATGGCCGTGAGGGCGGTATCAGGGGTTTCTAGGCTGATCTATGGGGTCTAAGGAAGGGGTTTTTGGTGGTGGGGGCTACTGGGAGAGGTTTTGGGGTAAGCTGGAAACTGTCAAAAACGGCTATTTTGGGCTGTTTTGAGCGGTTTTTCGCCATTTTGGGGCTCTGAAAGGTAAGCTATGTGGTTTTCCTGGCTACTGTAAACCGGGGAAACCCTTTAGGGTGCTCTCTGACGGTTGTTTGTAGCCTGGGGCAGACTTGGAACTTAAGATCGGAAAACCAATCTTGACGAACGAGAGCCTGGTTGGCCCCCCGGTGTTAAGGAGACGTTATGCTGATATTTGGTAACTTTTGGAAGCAGAATACGAGTTCCTTCTTTGAAAAAAAATAGTATTTCTGACGTAAAAATTGCGCATAGTTTCCCAAAAGTACGGCTCTCCCCCTTCAGTATAACGCAAGTTACAGTGTGGCCGTGGCTGAACGCGCGGAGGTGTTCAGGCAACGCTCATTGATACCAATTGTGCCAGGGGCACGACGACAGATGCTCGGAGATGTGTTTTTGATTGAACGTGCAAAGGTACACAATTCGGGTTTTATAATATACTGGATCAGGGCCAGATTGAGGTACAAACGATAATTCGGTTCCGAGTTCTGAAGGCTAAACACTTCTCAAGTGCTCCACTTATTCACTCGTCACTCAGGTTGCAAGGTCAACCTCTTGACGGCCGATGTCACACTTCGGCTCAACGTTCAATTCCCGATCCGATCTCATTTCTAATTCCGATTCGTCATTCTTGATTCAGATGTTATGCTGACAGACTGGCACGATGACTGTCCCACAGTACTGTCATACTGCTGTACTGTCATAATGTCATACTGTCATAGCGTCATACTGTCATACTGTCATAACCTTGATATCTGATATTCAATCTCATTGTCTCTTCAACCCCGATGCGAATCCAACCATTCTTCGAGGGTCTGACTGAGTGCCACGATGACACCCCCCACAGTACTATCATACTACTATAGTGTCATACTGTCATACTGTCATACTGTCATAGTGTCATACTATCATACCCCGGACATCTGGTACTCATTCTCATCGTGATTTCAAGCCCAATTTCACTGTCATCGTGCCAATCCCAGATTACCCCCGATGACACACATACAGACGCATAGGCATATCGGCTCACGCTGTGCCTCCGGGCACAAAACAAGGGTGATGATACAGCACGTTTTTGCAGTCACATCCTAACCCTGAAACCCACGTTTCCGCAGGGAAAACTATTTCTAAGCAGACGGCGCACTTGTTTCCTTCCTCTCTTTCCGAGTTGGTGGTGGTGGCGGCTTGCTCCTGTGTTGCGGGAGTCCTTTGATTCCCGGTAGAAGAAGTCGTCGCTTCGTCTTCAGGTGTCGCTGTTGTGGAGCTTTGCAACCAAGGAAAAACCTGCCGCAAGATTGTAACCTCGTCGTCCGAGTCCGTTGTTCCTGGTGTGTTCGGAACGACGGTAGAAGAGGTCGTTCCTTGTTCTTGATTTTCGCTAAGAAAACCCTCACTCATCCAGGGAAAAACTTCCCTCAGGATTCTAGTCTCGTCGTCGTGAGAGTCCGTCATTGCGGTGTAAGAGTATGCGAAGATAATACGAAGTGTATAGAGAAGTTTCAAACTAGGGTTCGCTTACGCAGGTACGAGGATAAACACTTACCGCACCGAGTGTTATCTGAGCGGAATGCTGAACTGCGGGGTCTTACGACCAAGACCAAGAAGTTGGAACGCCTGATCCAGCTTTTGAAGGCAGAAGATGCTGGTGAAGAAGCTCCCGCAGTTCGTGCAGAGGCAGAAGAAGCTGCTGAAGAAGCTCCCGCAGTTCGTGCAGAGGCAGGTGTGCGTGAAGCAAATGGAAAGAGGAGTCGGAGAGGAGCTCCACCTGCTGCTCGCAAGAGGTTTTCAGGCGCACAAAGGCAAAACAGGGCGCGCAGAACTTCACCCGCCTCCGAAGGCGACAGCGATGATACTGATATGGAGATGGATCTTGCCACTCGCAGTCGGAGTCGGCAGGTTGCAGCGCGCAAGAAGAAGCCTGGAAAGCAGCCAAAACAGCAGAAACAGCCCAGCAGCAGTGAGGGCACGGATGATGGCGACGATGAGCACTCCTCCGGTGTTGACGAGAGTCTATATGACCGTGGGATGCGTTTGGCATCGCAGAAGGAACACTTGGCAGCCGACTACCGGTTCGAGGACATGACTGTGGGCAGCTATGCCGTGACCGTTGCAGGCGGGGAAGCCAGCGACAAGTGTTGGTTCAACGTTATGCTCCCGGACGGCGGTAAGTCACTCCCACTCCATTTCGTGGAGGTGGTGGGGCAGCATGCCTCACGGAAGGAGATAACCTGGCAGTTCTGGTTGCCAGCACAGTCACGGAGAACGTTCGAGACGGTAGAACAACTCTGTGAGGCTGGAGCTTTCGTACGGGGTGCCCGCACCCTTCGCATGAAGTCTACATTTGACGTGAACGAGGTGTTGACATGCTGGGATGAGACCGCAAAATCTGGTGTTCAAGGCGGAATTCCAGGTTGTGAGGAGAAAGCTGAGCTTTTAAAAGCACTGCTGGAGAAATCTGAAGAGTAAATAAGTGCAGTCAAGAGTTCGTATGTGCATGCATGTACACATGTGGTTGTGCTTACACCCTAAATTGGTGTTACCACTTAGGGTTTCCCCCGCTAGAGGGCCATTTGCTCCAGAAATCTGCACGGAGATGCAAGTGCTTGATATTTTATTTGTTCAAATATGTTTTATGGCAAACTACATTATAACATAGCACGTGACGGGTCCATTAGCAAGAACCTTTACATATGTTACCCGCCCTTTGTGAATACGCGTGTTGTGCCCGGAGGCACAGCGTGAGCCGATATGCCTATGCGTCTGTATGTGTGTCATCGGGGGTAATCTGGGATTGGCACGATGACAGTGAAATTGGGCTTGAAATCACGATGAGAATGAGTACCAGATGTCCGGGGTATGACAGTATGACACTATGGCACTATGACAGTATGACAGTATGACAGTATGACACTATAGTAGTATGACAGTACTGTGGGGGGGGGTGTCATCGTGGCACTCAGTCAAACCCTCGAAGAATGGTTGGATTCGCATCGGGGTTGAAAAGACAATGAGATTGAATATCAGATATCAAGGTTATGACAGTATGACAGTATGACGCTATGACAGTATGGCGGCATTACCTCATCTTCACCAACTTCCGCATCCAGGGTGATCACCGCCCCCTTGAATGGCTGATGGAACCTGGCAGAGAGCTTAGCCGCAGACAGGCACGCTGGTACATGGATCTGGTGGAAGTGGGAGTCCCGAGAATGGAGTACATCAAAGGAGCGCTGCTGCTGGTACCGGACGCCCTGTCCAGAAGACCCGACTTCAAAGACAAGGACGTGCGTGAGGGGTTGAAGGAGGCAGGGGTGATCGACCCCACCTCAGATCTGCCGAAAGACCCCCTGGCAACGCTGGAGTCTGAATGCTTCTCCAGCTCACCACCCGCAGCACATCCCCACTGGGCCCAGACTGTTGACTGTTGGCTCTCAGCAGTGGAGACCCTCTACGTGGCGGAACAAGCCATGGACGTGGGGGAGACCATCGCCCTCGTTAACCCGAAGCTCTATAAGGAAATGAAGGAGGATCACCTCGACTTCGACATGCCTGACTGGCCTGCAGTTGATAGCGCGAAGCCGGTAGAAGCTCCACACGAACCCCCTGACAGAGCTCCACCCCAGATAAGGATAACGAGGAGTATGTCACGCGCTGGGAAGGCCTCTGCGACCCCAGCGCCTCCGCAGTTGGCGTCACCGAAAACGCGAACGCCTACGTCACGAGCTGACGCATCGGAGGCGCCCACTGAGAAGGTGCCAGCGGGCTCGCCAACCCCGCAGCAGGCGCCCCAACAGTCAACTCCATCCCCGGTCCTTCACCCACAAAAACGGCAGGCTCCCCCAGAGGACTCACAGAATTGGCGTGTCCGAGCAGAGTACTCCTCGAAGTACGCCGAGAAATTTGGACCCTTCGATGTGGACGCCTGTTGTGACTTTGGCGGCCGCAACAGACAGGCGGATAGATTCTGGACAGACTGCCTTTCAGAGAAATGGAGGGGCCTTCGGGTTTGGTGTAACCCTCCATACAACTCCAAGCACATTACTGTGGAGGCGATCTTGAACAAGTATATCGCAGAATGGAAGGCAGACCCAGAGAACACCTCAGCAGTCTTCGTTCTACCAGATCACCAGTCCAAGCTCCCCGCGTGGCGCAAACTTTTCAGAAAGGCCAATATGCAGATTGTGGAGGTCATCCCTACTCACGATGACAAGGGCGAGCCCAATCAGTTCTTCGAGAACCCAGATGGGAGGGCCTTCGACCTTCGCTGGCCTGTTCTGATAGTACACGCCCCTCCCGCCAAACCACAACCAGCACGCGTGAGGCATCCGCGAACAGCCCCCGCTGTGATAAGGACAGGTGAGGCGGCAGACTTCAGAGACGCAGCCTCCCAGCAGTCAGACTCAAAGTTCCTGCGTGCGTTGAAAGCGGAGTACACCCGAGAGGGGACACTTCGTTCACTAAGAGAGAAAGTAAAGGCGGCACCACACCAATGCCTACAGGACTTCAGACTAGTGGGTGAAGTGGTTTGGAGGACCGCAGCAGGGAGATATCAGTTGGTGCTGGGGGAGGACTCTCCACTTCGAGAAGTGGTGATTCGTCATGCTCATGAGTCATTGTCCTCGGGTCACACTGGGCGAGACAAGACTCTGGAGAGGGTGCTGCGACGCTTCTATTGGCGTGGGGCCGCAGAAGATGTGGGCACCTGGGTTGCATCCTGCGCAGTGTGCCAATCAGTGAGGCCGCGGGGAACTTACCCGGATGGGTTGCTGAACCCTCACAGCATCCCGAACAGGCCATGGCAGGATGTCGCGGTGGACTTCGTCACCGGCCTACCGGTATCAGAGAGAGGCAATGACGCTTTCGTAGCCTTCACTTGCAAGTTGACTAAGATGGTCCACGTTGTGCCGATGAACTTCGGCGACAGCTCCGCAGCTGTGGTGGCCAGAATCTACTTTGACTCGGTGTGGCGGTTACATGGCGCGCCTATGAAGATTGTCTCTGATCGTGACCCACGGTTTCAGGATGCTTTTTGGCAGGAACTCATGAGACTGATGGGTGTGAAAGTGGCTCGTACCACACCGTACAACCCTCGATCTGACGGCCAGGCAGAACACAGCAACAGGGTTATTGAGGACATGCTCAGGTCCTTTGTAGACGCCAATGTGGAAGACTGGGATCTGTTCACCACTAACGTGGAGTTCGCGATCAATGACTCCAGGAGTGAATCTACTGGCTTCACGCCGTTTGAACTGGTGTTCGGGTTCTCGCCGCTGTCGCAGTTGGATCTTTTCCTGGAGGCCGCGCAGTCCACCGCTGGACGACGAACTGGGGGAGTAGGCACCGCACACGAAGTGGCTGTGAAATTTTCGTCGCAGCTGCGGGACGCCAGACAGCGGTTAGAGCTGGCTCAACAGCGACAGCGCGAACAGTTTGATCGCAGGCACGGGCAGCGGGAGTATGCTGTTGGAGATCTGGTCTGGATAGAGGCGAAACACCTTACGGAGAAGGTGATGGATCGCTCCATCTGTAGGAAACTGACCAAGCGCTGGCATGGACCAGTTCCTGTGACCGAACGCTTCTTCAGCGATATACAGATGACCATGCCCGAGGCCGACAGAGGAGCTCCAGTAGCCTACCGCCTACGCCTCCCTCCTCACTGGCGGATTCACGACGTGTTCGCTCAACATCGCCTCAAACCGTACACCAGCGGTCAAGATGCTTTTGCCGCACGCGATCACCTAGCAGTACCTGAAGAGGTGGTAGTGGACGGTCAGAAGGAAGCACACGTTGAGCGCATCCTTGCACGTCGAGTGCGGTCTGTTCGAGGAAAGGAGGTGGAAGAGTGGAAGGTTCGCTGGACTGGCTACTCCAAAGCTCACGACCAATGGAGGACGTGTGACAAACTTGAACGCGGAAGTCCACTTCAACAGCTTCGTGAATTCGAGCAAGCGAGACTGCACATGGAAGCGCAAGTTCGCGACGAAGCCACTCGGCGACGCGAGCAGCGTGGCCGTCACTCCACTCAAGCCGGAATGACACTGGCCCACCTCATCACTAACCCCTGCGATGAACTGGACCAGCTCGAACAGATGGAAGATGATGCCCCCCTGCCGTGGGAACGCCAGGAGCGCGCGGAAGATGGGTCGTTGGCACTGGTGACAGAGCTGCTGGCGATACAGACAAAAGCAACCCGCACGCCCAGGATTCTCGTACTTTTCAGCGGTACTGGCTCAGTAGAAAGGGAATTCCTAAATTGCTTCCCCTCCGCTTCAGTAGTGACCCTCGACTCCGGGCATATCTGGCAACCCACTCATGTGTGTGACATCCTGCAATGGGACTACAAACAATACCCGCCTGGATTCTTCGATGTTGTATGGGCAAGTCCCCCCTGCAGGCAGTACAGTCAAGCGCGCACCACTGGTGGACCCCCTGACCTTCCCCAGGCTGACAAGATTGTACGACGAGCATTGCAGATCATTGACTACTTGGAGCCGAAACATTGGTTCATGGAAAACCCTAGAGGTCGCTTCCCTAACGCGCTGCGGCTTCGCCCTATGATGCGCCAACTTCCCCCTCCGCTGGTGTGTACCTACTGCATGTATGGTACGCAGTACATGAAGCCCACTTGCATATGGACGAACTCAGCGCCACCCACGCCCCTGCTACGCTGTACTGCTTCAACACCGTGTGCGTGCAGATG
The DNA here is from genome assembly GCA_001247695.2 of Cymbomonas tetramitiformis. Lineage (NCBI taxonomy): Eukaryota > Viridiplantae > Chlorophyta > Pyramimonadophyceae > Pyramimonadales > Pyramimonadaceae > Cymbomonas > Cymbomonas tetramitiformis. The sequence goes on from LGRX02002507.1 coordinate 15,946, forward strand.
GGCGACCGGTGCTCACCCAGAAACCGCTCAGCTTGGACCTCACCCGCAGCAGACTGGAGCAGGCCAATCCGCGAGCGTATATCCCGTGCCAGCACTTCTGCTGCGACAACTTTTCCGACATTTACGCCTCCACAAAACTGAAGACCCGCTTTAGATTCCAAGTGGCACCCTTCCTCGTGAAAGTGGTGCCCTGGTAGCGGCAGGCAAGCTATGCTCGAAAAGGAACCAGAGAACCTAAGAACTGGAAACAGAAAGGAACCAGAAAACCTAAGAACTGGAACTTAGATGGTACCTTAGCGGAGTGATCCCAGGAGGTAGACCACTCCTAAGGGGGGGAGAGTTGTGCCCGGAGGCACAGCGTGAGCCGATATGCCTATGCGTCTGTATGTGTGTCATCGGGGGTAATCTGGGATTGGCACGATGACAGTGAAATTGGGCTTGAAATCACGATGAGAATGAGTACCAGATGTCCGGGGTATGACAGTATGACACTATGACACTATGACAGTATGACAGTATGACACTATAGTAGTATGACAGTACTGTGGGGGGTGTCATCGTGGCACTCAGTCAGACCCTCGAAGAATGGTTGGATTCGCATCGGGGTTGAAAAGACAATGAGATTGAATATCAGATATCAAGGTTATGACAGTATGACAGTATGACGCTATGACAGTATGACAGTATGACAGTACAGCAGTATGACAGTACTGTGGGACAGTCATCGTGCCAGTCTGTCAGCATAACATCTGAATCAAGAATGACGAATCGGAATTAGAAATGAGATCGGATCGGGAATTGAACGTTGAGCCGAAGTGTGACATCGGCCGTCAAGAGGTTGACCTTGCAACCTGAGTGACGAGTGAATAAGTGGAGCACTTGAGAAGTGTTTAGCCTTCAGAACTCGGAACCGAATTATCGTTTGTACCTCAATCTGGCCCTGATCCAGTATATTATAAAACCCGAATTGTGTACCTTTGCACGTTCAATCAAAAACATATCTCCGAGCATCTGTCGTCGTGCCCCTGGCACACGTGTGATAAAGCATAGGGTTTGAGGGGGGTTTTGGCAAAATTGTGCTGAAATCGATGAAAATATCAAACATATATACGATAAACAGGTACATATTTTTCCCTTTTTACTTCCATTTTATAACCTTTAATCTCGATCTAATACCATATGTGGATTTTTGGAACACTCCTCAATATGCCTAAGAGTCACGCGTAAGAATTCTGAAAACCCCGCCTCGTACGATGAGAAAAACTTCCAAACTTATAACCACCCTAGTTTTTGGGCATGATATGTTTAAAATAATGTAAAAAACATCAAAACAATGACCTTCAAAAAATCTTCCAATTTAGAGCGCATCTTCCAATTAAGAGCGATCGTCGTTCAACGTCTTTACTAACCAGCGTTTCGTTTTTTGCAGGTTTTGTTTTTTACGCCGAGCATCTTTTTATGCCGCCAACACTTTGGCGGCATCCTGTGACTTGCAGCTCTGTTTAGGTTTCGCCGATTATTGATGTTCAGAATTTCAGATTTCCCACCCACTGTTCCGCTGCGGATTTCAAAACGTCTATTTTGTACGTAGATGCCCACCCGAGGGTGAAATGCGGACAGCAGTTGGCTGTCGGTATTGGGTTCGATCCCCAACGTCCTGACTGATTCGCTGTTCGTGTGCTGCAGGAATCGTTTTGGTTCTGAAGATTTTGGAACGTGCGCTGTGCTCTAGTTTCCTTGTTTAGATTTTCATATTGCCCTCGGGTAGTTGAATCCTTGTATTAGAAACTAGCAGCCTAGTGGTAATAAGTAATTATGCTAATATTTTTTAAGAGAGTAATCGGTTTTTCTCTTAGTATCTTTATCCATCTGAAATGCTTGCTTGCTTGCTACTCATGTATGCCTCGTGCTATATGAATGTCCCCAAGTGATCGTTTAATACACCTGTGTTTTATGTAATATTCGCGGTACTACTCGTTCAGTAATTTTGTTTTAAAGTCATAATCGCGGTACTATTCGTTTGTGTTCCCCCTAGCTTAATTTCATTTTCAGAAATTTTCTGTGAATTTTCACGACAGAAATGAGCGTTGCGCTCATGTTTGTCGCACCTGCGACAGAAATGAGCGCAACGCTCCTTTCTGTCGCACGGTATAATTACAGTTTTGTCGCACGGTGCGACAAAAAAAGACCTCGCGACAAAAATGAAGTGCTACCTTACTGACACATGAAGTTTATTATGAAGAAATCATAGATGCATATTTCTCCGGCTCTATCATATTATATGAAGGGCACTGACATAGGAGAACGATGGTTTTTTAAAATGTGAATAAGCTATATTGTAAGCTTACGACCATTACTTTGACGTCAACAGCCTGAGATGCTGATTGTTGAATTTCAAGAGTTAAAGGATTCGTTGAATCAGCCTTGGTAACATATGTTTTGATTGATGAATTGTTGATCCATGATTTCCCCCCAAATCTAAGAGAAGCTGGCGCACAAGTTGTTGCCAGTGTCTGAAGGGAAACATCAAAGCCAAAGGATTGCCATTCGTGCCATTCAGGCATCGAATTCCATAACAGCAAAGCCGAGTGAGTGAGATCCGCCACTCTAGCTATTTGCCCGTCATTCCTCTCAGGTTCATGACAAGAGACAATTCATCAAAGTCATACATCAATGCATACGTCACATGTATGGTTGCACAGTTTATATCCGAATGCAACCCCATCAAGGTTAAGCATCTAGACAGCAACTCTGGCCAACAAAAGCCTTCCTGTCTTCGGATATCTTGAGCATTCTCATTTCCCGCTCCATTATATGGTCAAGGAAGCATCATGCCTGTGCCTCGCCGAGACGCTGCTCCTCAAAGCCGCACACTTGAGGCGAGCCTTACGAGACAATGACCTTTTGCCTGTGGGGCGTCAACCCCTTATCAAATCCTGAACACTTGTTAACACCTGGATAAATTTATCATGATGCAACTTAAGTGGGATTATAAGTTCCACATAATCATATTGTCTACGTATGCTGAAGGCATAACTGCCGCATATGGTCACGATAAATCGCAGCTTCTATAACATTGTGGCTTCTGAGTCAAAAGCTGATAGCCGATGACTTTTGCCAATAATTGCCGACCGAATAATAATCAGGGCTGCATCCCAAGAACTGCAGGGCTACATCCCAAAAACTGCAGGGCTGCATCCCGAGAACTGCAGGGTTAAATCCCTAACATTTTTACCCTGCATCAAATTGATATGACAGGAGCGGGAATTGATCCTTCCTTGCTGAGGTGTAGTGAGCCTTGTACAAATCATACCCTTACACAGATACGCATATATGCGGGTACCAATATCTGTGAAAAACTGCTATGCTACCTTTGCCAGACCGTGGTTTGTCATTCGGATCTTATGACCAGTAATCCGCAGCTACCGGATACTGAGGTGGACGGAGTTGTGATCCTGAGTTATGCTTGACACACATAACTAAAACAAATTTCACATCAGTACGTTGTCGAATCCACTCTATGAAATGTTCGTCAAAGCGCGCGTACCGGACCGAAAAATAAGGAGCACTGGGGCAGATCGGGTGAGGAGTTAAAGTGGACTCATAGAGACCCTCCGATATCTCGTTAACACTTCTGAAAGTATTTTCTTAAGTTTTCTTAAGTTTTCTTAAGTTTTTCTTAAGTTTTCTTAAGTTTTCGATATAAACCCACACTATGCATATTTAAATCGGGGTAATTAGCTATTGGCCGACAGTATACTTAAGAATTATACTTAAGAGAACTTAAGAAAATGCAAGTACGTGGAAGCTTCTTGGTAGGAGGATATTGTCCACATGGCTCAAGGATAACTTAAGAAAACTTAAGAATCTTATCCAAATGTAAGCACGTGATTGGCTGGAATGTAGGAGATATGCACACGTGTAAGAAAGCTATATGCTGGATGTTTAAAGAAAAATGACACCCAATGACACTTAAGAAAAATGACCGATGACACACACCCCACCCTATGACACTTAAGCAAAATGACCGATGACACACACCCCACCCTATCACACTTAAGCAAAATGACCGATGACACACCCCCCCTATGACACTTAAGCAAAATGACCGATGACACACACCCCACCCTATCACACTTAAGACAAATGACACCCACCCCACCCATGACACTTAAGCAAAATGACCGATGACACACACCCCACCCAATGACACTTAAGACAAATGACCGATGACACCCACCCCACCCTATCACACTTAAGACAAATGACCGATGACACACACCCCACCCTATCACACTTAAGCAAAATGACCGATGACACACACCCCACCCTATGACACTTAAGAAAAATGACAGATGTCACATCCCCTACCATATGACCAAGTGTAAACATACATACATACATACGTTGTAATGCGATTGGCTCAAACTAACAATGAACAACATATCCAAACTAATGTGCATGCAGCCTGCCACACGCACGATCACCTAACAAGCAACGGATAAGATTAGCAAGCTAAGCAACCATACAGTGTGTCTTCGAAAGCTGCTCCATGTCCTGCATCCATCTCCTGCAAACAAGTCAAGCAAACAATTAGTAACCGCACAATCAGGTGACCCTCAAGCACCCGTCAAATCACTGCCCACGACAAAGCTGTCACGGTCAGTGATTGTGGGCCGTGTTGGGGGCAGGGAAGATATCTTATTTTGAGTTGGTACGGCCCCAAATCAAAATTTCCTTCGGCCCGCCTTCGGCCCGCCCGGTCCGGGCTAGATATCGGTTCGGCCCGCCTTCGGCCCTTCAGGTCATGATATTGAGATGGCTTCGCATGATTTTAAGGTTCGGCCCGATTTCGGCCCGGTCCATATTTCCCTCAAAATGTGTTTTTATCATATTCCCTTGTTTGCAGACATGCCCCCACATATGTTCGTCATGAGAAATACTAACCGTATAACAACGTTTGATAGCTCAAGATGTCGGGCTCGATGTCCTCTATAAGGATATCAAGATTACGGCTCGAATAGATAAGTACGGCTCGAGATATGACCATACTGGTAAATGGCCCGCCAGTTTACAGACATGCCCCCACATATGTTCGTTATGAGAAATACTAACCGTATAACAACGTTTGATAGCTCAAGATGTCGGGCTCGATGTCCTCTATAAGGATATCAAGATTACGGCTCGAATAGATAAGTAAGGCTCGAGATATGACCATACTTGTAAATGGCCCGCCAGTTTACAGACATGCCCCCACATATGCTCGTTATGAGAAATACTAACCGTATAACAACGTTTGATAGCTCAAAATGTCGGGTTCGATGTCCTCTACAAGGATATCAAGATTACGGCTCGAATAGATAAGTACGGCTCGAGATATGACCATATTGGCAAATACGCGTTAAACAAATCAAAGCCAACATATGCAACAAGTAAGTCTAGTAAATGTCAATAGTAAATGTCGGTTCAATCTCGTTGAGCCTGATATTTCGAAATACGTTCGGCCCCCAGTCGGTCCAGTCCCGTTCGATTCGGCCCGGCTAAATTGAGGTGGGCATCCAACGATTTGTACGATCGGCCCGATGTCGGCCCAATCGGCCAGCACCATTTTGGGTCATTTCCAGGGTGAATGCGGTTCGGCCCCAATACGATTTCTCCATCGGCCCCACGTCGGCCCGGACCTCTTTTTGGCGACTGAGTTCGGCCCGGGGCCGGCCAATCGCGGTAAGATATCTTCCCTGGTTGGGGGGGCATAAGGTGAGGCGTGTGACCCCCCGAGCACCCCTCAAATCACTGCCCACGACACAGCTGTCACGGGCAGTGACTGTGGGCCGTGTTGGGGGGCATAAGGTGAGGCGTGTGACCCCCAAGCACCGGTCAGATCACTGCCCATGACAAACCGGACTAAGCTGTTACGGGCGGTGATTGTGGGCCGTGTGGGGGGGCATGAGGTGAGGCGTGTGACCCCCAAGCACCCCTCAGATCACTGCACATGACATAGCTATCACTGGCGGTGATTGTGGGCCGTGTGGGGGAGCATAAGGTGAGGCATGCGACCCCCAAGCACTCGTCAAATCACTGCCCATGACACAACCGTCCCGGGCAGTGACCGTGGGCCGTGTCGGGGGGCATACGGTGAGGCGGGTGACCCCCATGCACCCCTCAAATCACTGCCCACGACACAGCTGTCACGGGCAGTGACTGTGGGCCGTGTTGGGGGGGCATAAGGTGAGGCGTATGGCCCCCAAGCACCCCTCAGATCACTGCCCACGACACAGCTGTCACGGGCAGCTGTGGGCCGTGTCGGGGGGCATAAGGTGAGGCGGGTGACCCCCAAGCACCCCTCAGATCATTGACCATAACATAGTTATCACAGGCGGTGATTGTGGGCCGTGTGGGGGAGCATAGGGTGAGGCGTGTGACCCCCAAGCAATCCTCAAATCACTGCCCATGACAAAATTGTCACTGGCAGTGATTGTGGGCCGTGTTGGGGGGCATACGGTGAGGCGTGTGACCCCCAAGCACCCCTCAAATCACTGCCCACGGCACAGCTGTCACGGTCAGTGATTGTGGGCCGTGTCGGGGGGCATACGGTGAGACGTGTGACCCCCAAGCACCCCTCAGAACACTGCCCATGACACAGGTGTCACAGGCAGTGATTGTGGGCCGTGTGGGGGGGGGCCATAAGGTGAGGCGTGTGACCCCCAAGCACCCCTCAGATCACTGCCCATAACATAGTTATCACAGGCAGTGACGGTGGGCCGTGTGGGGGAGCATAAGGTGAGGCGTGTGACCCCCAAGCACTCCTCAAATCACTGCCCATGACACAATTGTCACTGGCAGTGACGGTGGGCCGTGTTGGGGGGCATACGGTAAGGCGTGTGACCCCCAAGCACCCCTCAAATCACTGCCCACGACAAAGCTGTCACGGGCAGTGACTGTGGGCCGTGTGGGGGGGCATACGGTGAGACGTTTGACCCCCAAGCACCCCTCAGATCACTGCCCACGACAAACCGGACTAAGCCGTTACCGGCGGTGATTGTGGGCCGTGTGGGGGGGCATGAGGTGAGGCGGGTAACCCCCAAGCACCCCTCAGATCACTGCCCACGGCACGGCCGTCACGGATGGTGATTGTGGGCCTTGTCGGGGGGCATAAGGTGTGACGTGTGACCTCCAAGCACCCCTCAGATCACTGCCCACGACACAGGTGTCACGGGCAGTGATTGTGGGCCTTGTCGGGGGGCATAAGGTGAGGCGGGTGACCTCCAAGCACCCCTCAGAACACTGCCCACGACACCGGTGTCACGGGCAGTGATTGTGGGCCGTGTGGGGCGTAAGGTGAGGCGGGTGACCCCCAAGCACCCCTCAGATCACTGTCCATAACATAGTTATCACAGGCGGTGATTGTGGGCCGTGTAGGGGAGCATAAGGTGAGGCGTGTGACCCCCAAGCACCCCTCAAATCACTGCCCATGATGACACACTTGTCACGGGCAGTGAATGTGGACCGTGTTGGGGGGCATACGGTGAGGCGGGTGACCCCCAAGCACCCCTCAAATCACTGCCCATGACAAAGCTGTCACGGTCAGTGATTGTGGGCCGTGTGGGGGGGGCATGAGGTGAGACATGTGACCCCCAAGCACTTCTCAGATCACTGCCCATGACACAGGTGTCACAGGCAGTGATTGTGGGCCGTGTGGGGGAGCATAAGGTGAGGCATGCGACCCCCAAGCACTCCTCAAATCACTGCCCATGGCACAACCGTCCCGGGCAGTGACTGTGGGCCGTGTCGGGGGGCATACGGTGAGACGTGTGACCCCCATGCACCCCTCAAATCACTGCCCACGACACACCTGTCACGGGCAGTGACTGCGGGCCGTGTTTGGGGGCATACGGTGAGGCGTATGGCCCCCAAGCACCCCTCAGATCACTGCCCATGACATAACTGTCACGGGCAGTGACTGCGGGCCGTGTCGGGGGGCATAAGGTGAGGCGGGTGACCCCCAAGCACCCCTCAGATCACTGCCCATAACATAGTTATCACAGGCGGTGATTGTGGGCCGTGTGGGGGGGCATACGGTGAGGCGTGTGACCCCCAAGCACCCCTCAGATCACTGCCCATAACATAGTTATCACAGGCGGTGATTGTGGGCCGTGTGGGGGGGCATACGGTGAGGCGTGTGACCCCCAAGCACCCCTCAGATCACTGCCCATAACATAGTTATCACAGGCGGTGATTGTGGGCCGTGTGGGGGAGCATAAGGTGAGGCGTGTGACCCCCAAGCACCCCTCAAATCACTGCCCATGACACAATTGTCACCGGCAGTGACGGTGGGCCGTGTTGGGGGGCATACGGTGAGGCGTGTGACCCCCAAGCACCCCTCAGATCACTGCCCACGGCACGGCCGTCACGGTCAGTGATTGTGGGTCGTGTCGGGGGGCATAAGGTGAGACGTGTGACCTCCAAGCACCCCTCAGATCACTGCCCACGACACATGTGTCACGGGCAGTGATTGTGGGCCGTGTGGGAGGGGCATAAGGTGAGGCATGTGACCCCCAAGCACCCCTCAGATCACTGCCCATGACAAAGCCGTCACGACTAGTGATTGTGGGCCATGTGGGGGAGCATAAGGTGAGGCGGGTGACCCCCAAGCACCCCTCAAATCATTGCCCACGACAAACCGGACTAAGCTGTTACGGGCGGTGATTGTGGGCCGTGTGGGGGGGCAAGAGGTGAGGCGGGTAACCCCCAAGCACCCCTCAGATCAATGCCCACGACAGAGTCGTCACGGGCAGTGATTGTGGGCCGTGTTGGGGGGCATAGGGTGAGGCGAGTGGCCTCCAAGCACCCATCAAATCATTGCCCATGACAGAGCTGTCACGGGCGGTGATCGAGGGCTGTGATGGATACAAGATACCCGCCACAAGATACCATACTCACGTCCCCGCCCCCCTTCCACCATACATTAATCACTCACCTTTAAGAAAACCGTGCCCAACCCGCATGCGCCCACGTTCCGCCGCACCAACCCGCGACAACCACATACATCCTACCGGCCACACCCCCATATGGTCGCGTGTCAGAGGAGTTGTCCTCACACCGCACCATATATATTCAGTGTGCCCTACCCATATGCGCCCACGTTCCGCCGCGCCAACCCGAAACAACCACATACATCCTACAGGCCACACCCCCATATGGTCGCATGTCAGAGGAGCTGTCCTCACACCGCCCATACATATTCGGTGTGTCCTACCCACATGCGCCCACGTTCCGCCGCACCAACCCGAAACAACCACATACATCCTACCGGCCACACCCCAATATGGTCGCGTGTCAGAGGAGCTGTCCTCACACCACACCATACATATTCAGTGTGCCCAACCTACATGCGCCCACGGTCTGCCGCACCGATCCGAAACAATATACGTCTTGTTATGTTTTACTATCAAGACGTACCAAACCAATACATATCTACAAGTGGAGCCACGGGTCCGGGGGCGCGCCTCGAGCCTTGAATCACAAGGACACGCGCACGCCTCTCCTAACCCACCGGCTGTAATCCACAACTACCCCAAAAGAAGATGCCTTGAAGACGAGTAGCCACGGGTACAGGGGGCGCGCAACGAGCCTTGAATTAGGCCACGCGCACGCCGCTCCCGACCCACCGGCACATCGTCGGGGAAAAGAAATACAACCTTCCGTCATGTAACCTTACCGGCCGGTCGAAGCAGTACCCTCCCGAGCTGAACACCATCTAGAAACCAACACAAGTGGAACACGCTTGTACGCACGTCTCTTTTTAAGCAACCTCTGACGGCGGAACGTATTACATAAATTAGGTTTAAGATAGGCAATCGGTTTCAGGCATCACGGAAAACTCACCGGGGGTTCCGCAGGCTCTTCAGGCGCGCCGTCTTCTTCCCCCGCGGGCTCCTCATCGGAGTCCTCATTGAGGTCCAACTCGGCTGCTGCAGCACCGGCTTGACCAGCTTGGCCCACAACCTGCACACGCGAAAACCCGTTCAGATCACTGCCCACGACAAAGTTGTCACGGGCCGTGTCGGGGGGCACGGGGTGAGACATGTGACCCCGGAGCACCCTTCACTTCACTGCCCTGCCATCACGACAAAGCTGTCAAGGGCCGTGCTTGTGGACTTGTGGGGGAGCAAGGGGTTCACCTTCCATGGTCGCAATTGCTTGACCGAGCTCACGCACGCCCAGTCGTTCATGTGCTCATCCCAAATCGCGTGGCGGGCACAACACGCAACTTGTTGGTGACAATTCGCGACTCCGTTCTGACCTGCGTGGGTATCGGCTAAAGGTTACAAGTGTTCAACAGTATCGAAATATTCAGTGCCAGATTAGCTTTCATGATATTTGTCCTATATTCAAGGGACCCAACCCACATACGCCCACGCGTGGTGTGCCACACCAACCCCAAACAAACACATGCATAGTGCTGGCCACACCCCCTTCTAGTCGCGTGTCAGAGGAGCTGTCCTCACATCGCACCATACATATTCAGTGTGCCCAACACACATGCGCCCACGGTATGCCGCACCAACCCAAAACAACCACATACATCCTACAGGCCACACCCCCTTATGGTCGCGTGTCAGAGGAGCTGTCCTCACACCGCACCAAACATTTTCAAGGGGCCCAACCCACATGCGCCCACGGTCTACTCTGCCGCACCAACCCAAAACAACCGCATACATCCTACAGGGCACACCCCCTTATGGTCGCGTGTCAGAGGAGCTGTCCTCACACCGCACCAAACATTTTCAAGGGGCCCAACCCACATGCGCCCACGGTCTGCCGCACCAACCCGAAACAACCGCATACATCCTACAGGGCACACCCCCTTATGGTCGCGTGTCAGAGGAGCTGTCCTCACACCGCACCAAACATTTTCAAGGGGCCCAACCCACATGCGCCCACGGTCTGCCGCACCAACCCGAAACAACCGCATACATCCTACAGGGCACACCCCCTCGTTCCGGTCGCGTGTCGGAGGAGCTGTCCTCACACCGCACCATACATATTCAGTGTGCCCTACCCACTTACGCCCACGGTCTGCCGCACCAACCCGAAACAACCGCATACATCCTACAGGGCACACCCCCTCGTTCCGGTCGCGTGTCGGAGGAGCTGTCCTCACACCGCACCATACATATTCAGTGTGCCCTACCCACTTACGCCCACGGTCTGCCGCACCAACCCAAAAGGACCGCATACATCCTACAGGGCACACCCCCTTATGGTCGCGTGTCAGAGGAGCTGTCCTCACACCGCACCAAACATTTTCAAGGGGCCCAACCCACATGCGCCCACGGTCTACTATGCCGCACCAACCCCAAACAACCGCATACATCCTACAGGGCACACCCCCTTATGGTCGCGTGTCAGAGGAGCTGTCCTCACACCGCACCATGCAAATTCAGTGTGCCCTACCCACTTACGCCCACGGTCTGCCGCACCAACCCCAAACAACCGCATAGATCCTACAGGGCACACCCCCTCGTTCCGGTCGCGTGTCAGAGGAGTTGTCCTCACACCGCACCATATATATTCAGTGTGCCCTACCCACATGCGCCCACGGTCTGCCGCACCGACCCAAAACAACCACATACAGCCCACAGGCCATATCCCCTTCTTATGGTCGCGTGTCAGAGGAGCTGTCCTCACACCGCACCAAACATTTTCAAGGGGCCCAACCCACATGCGCCCACGGTCTACTCTGCCGCACCAACCCGAAACAATCGCATACATCCTACAGGGCACACCCCCTTATGGTCGCGTGTCAGAGGAGCTGTCCTCACACCGCACCATGCAAATTCAGTGTGCCCTACCCACTTACGCCCACGGTCTGCCGCACCAACCCCAAACAACCGCATAGATCCTACAGGGCACACCCCCTCGTTCCGGTCGCGTGTCAGAGGAGTTGTCCTCACACCGCACCATACATATTCAATGTGCCCTACCCATTTACGCCCACGGTCTGCCGCACCAACCCAAAACAACTGCATAGATCCTACAAGGCACACCCCCTTCGTTCCGGTCGCGTGTTAGAGGAGTTGTCCTCACACCGCACCATATATATATTCAGTGTGCCCTACCCACATGCGCCCACGGTCTGCCGCACCGACCCAAAACAACCACATACAGCCTACAGGCCACATCCCCTTCTTCTGGTCGCGTGTCAGAGGAGTTGTCCTCACACCGCACCAAACATATTCAAGGGGCCCAACCCATATGCGCCCACGCTCGGTCCGCCACACCTTTGCATCGATCGTTTCTCCCCGTGAACCGGACATATACGCGATACATAAATGGATAGATGTATAGATATGTTTTACTATCACCCCATACCAAACCACTACATATCTACAAGTGGAGCCACGGGTCCGGGGGCGCGCCTCGAGCCTTGAATCACAAGGACACGGGCACGCCACTCCTAACCCACCGACTGGAATCCACTTCCACCCCCAAACGAAAATGACATGCTACAATTAGCCACGGGTACAGGGGGCGCGCCTGAAGCCTTGAATCAGGACTCGCGCACGCCGCTCCCGACCCACCGGCACCTTGTCCCTACGGTTGTAAACAACTTATAACACCGTGGCCAACAGGTAACAATTTATAACACCGGTCACCACGGCGCGGACATTGAATGATGCACGACCACTATGGGCATCGCAACTTTGCCCCTACTAAGCTACAAGCTACGGTTTTTTGCCCTCCCGGCAGGCGCGAGGGGGCTGCTCGGGCGCCAGATACTTGTTCACTGGCGGTTGACAGGGAGCTCGGGGCCTCCCCCGCTGAGAGGCTCGGCATCCCTCCGCACAGTCCACTGCTGGGGCTCCGCCTTTGCTTGAATCTTGTAAGAGTCTTGTACCTATGGGCATCCAACCAAGATGTTAGAACTCAAAGACTAAAGAAATGGAAAGGTCAAGGAGAGGGAAAAAAGCAATAGAAGCATACCTTTAGTGTGTGGCATCTCGGATTTTTACCGAGATCTCCAAACCGCAGGTTTGGCGCTCTGTTTGAGCTAATGCCACGAACGATTTGCATGCTGAAAAAACTGTCGCCCCCAACAACATAGGGTTGCCAAGAGTGCCTCCATCTTTTCGAAAAAATACTCAAACCAAACGAACTAGGGGTAATCATGTGGTGGTTTTCCGCGAGGAGAACGCTCGTGAAGTCCAATTAGTTGTCAAAATAGTGCTTTTCCCGCTATGGAAGGGCCTGAAAACTTGCGAATCAATTTCAAAAAGGAGAGGGTTAGTAAGTACAACGCGTGAAAAAACAAGCTTCTATTGTGTGGCATCTCGGGTTTCAACCGAGATCTTCAAACCGCAGGTTTGACGCTCTGTTTGAGCTAATGCCACGAACGGTTTGCATGCTGAAAAAAACTGTCGCCCCCAAAAACATAGGGTTGCCAAGAGTGCCTCCATCTTTTCGAAAAAATACTCAAACCAAACGAACTAGGGATAATCATGTGGTGGTTTTCCGCGAGGAGAACGCTCGTGAAGTCCAATTAGTTGTCAAAATAGCGCTTTTCCCGCTATGGAAGGGCCTGAAAACCTGCGAATCAATTTCAAAAAGGAGAGGGTTAGTAAGTACAACGCGTGAAAAAACAAGCTTCTATTGTGTGGCATCTCGGGTTTCAACTGAGATCTTCAAACCGCAGGTTTGACGCTCTGTTTGAGCTAATGCCACGAACGATTTGCATGCTGAAAAAAACTGTCGCCCCCAAAAAGATAGGGTTGCCAAGAGTGCCTCCATCTTTTCGAAAAAATACTCAAACCAAACGAACTACGGGTATTCATGTGGTGGTTTTCCGCGAGGAGAACGCTCGTGAAGTCCAATTAGTTGTCAAAATAGCGCTTTTCCCGCTATGGAAGGGCCTGAAAACCTGCGAATCAATTTCAAAAAGGAGAGTGTAAGTCAATGAGTGTAAGGAAACACTCTTCTATTGTGTGGCATCTCGGGTTTTCACCGAGATCTCCAAACCGCAGGTTTGGCGCTCTGTTTGAGCTAATGCCACGAACGAATTGCAAGTCGCCAAAAACATAGGGTTGCCAAGTGTTCGAGCGTAAATCTCTTCAAGAACGGCCCAGTGAGGTTGACCAAGTCAAAATTTGAACTTGCAACTTCTCAACTCGAACTGTGTCACGCCCGCAAATTTGAAGTATTTCATAATCGATATGGATATAAATGTTGAACCTCATCATAGGCCACGATCGATGACATGACATCACCCGTCTGCGTGACTGCGTCCATCGCACGAACACCCATCGCACGGTTTATTATACGCTTATACCACCACCGATCAGTGATCCGCTGATGTGTATAATTACTCATCGTCGACTGCCAGACAAATCTTTGGCCTTTTACTAACCCAGCCTCTCCGAGTCATATCTCCTGGCATCACGCCAGTCATTCTGGGGCTCTCGCGTGAACCCTGGGGCCTCCTGAAGCGGGCTTGGTGACATTCCTATGTCATCGGGTATATAATTCTACCGATTTATACCGACTTAAGCAAACTTAAGCAAACTTAAGCAAACTTAAGAAAACTTAAGAAAACTTAAGCAAACTTAAGCAAAAACCTTGTTCTAGTGTAAGCAGGGCCCACTCCGTTTGCATTAAAAACAAGCCGAAATTTCGAATATTCGGAAGGGGCTCTCCATAGTATTTCTGTGAACTTCGGGGGAGTAAGCTCTCTGAAGGGAGGAAGGAAGCTCTCTGAAGGGAGGAAGAGGTGGATGCATTATATAAAGCCGTAAAGCAGTAGGGCAGAAATGCTACTATTTGTTTTTTAATCGTCACTCTGAAATACGATACGAGCGGCAGCGCAATATCTATCCGTAACGTAAACCTCGGAAGATACCTTGAAACGTCACTCTGAAATACGATACGCAATTCATGGGGGCTACATCCTAAGAACTGTAGGGCTAAATGCCTAAGGCGAGGGTTTAAAGTGGACTCAGTTCCCCCCAATATCCTAAAAACACCTTGAGGGACGCCTCATCGGTGTAAGAAAACTGGTACCAGCTCGACAACAAAGACATCAAAGACACATACAAAGGTATGCACCCTATATTGTGAGGTCACAACTCTTTTAAGAGGGGAGATCTGTCAGGGATATGACCGATGACATATATGTCATACATATCATACGTGTCATACGTGTCATACAATGTCATATCATGTCGTGTCATGTCATATGTTATAATGACATACAATCGTCGGTACGGTCGACTATGACATGTACAGTCATACTATCTGTCATCCACTCACCATGAGTGACATCTGTCATCGAGAGGCTGATCACAACATCTCGATGATGAAGCAAGACAATTCTTGAAGAACAAACTGTTGTGAAGGGACTCGTCTTCGCTTCAAGCATGAATTGAACACCATGCGGGTATCATATGGCTTATTCGATCAGCCGATACTGTTGTTCACCCAATGTCTTCGGGTTCACAACCCAATGGTGGTAACGCTTGAGAAGCGTGGGGGCATTGGCGTATATGAGAGAGCATTGAGCTCGAGCAGCACTTCTGGATATCAGTCTGCACTCATACCCACCAAACTCTTGCGCGTGCTATTGTCGTTCAATAATAGCCGTGCCATACTTATCGCTCGCATAGCGAGCCCTAACATATGTTATCCTGTGATATCAGTGAGTCTATGATCTTTGTGAATTCGACCTGCGCAAGCTTTGATAACGTTGAATTCCCCGAACGGACCTGTGTGACAAGTTGTGGGAATTCATGACTGACGGCGCGCCAGCTTGAGTCCAGGCACCTAACTGTTGCCTTTTGACAACGTTGTAGCCGAATGTATGGTTTCCCCACAGTTTGTATAGCGTTTACCTTTGTGAATTCGACCCGCGCGGGCTTTGGCAACGGCGAATTCCCCGACGGGCCTGTATGCCAGGTTGTGGGAATTCATGGTTGGCGACGCGCCAACTTGAGTTTGGACACCTGACCCACGATGCCGTTTTGCCATGCGTGTGCTCGAAGCACGCCTTTGCCCGCAATTTCTTTCATACGTTTGGACGTGAATACGGGCTGGGTTGCTCGAAGGGTGCCAACTAAGTCTTGTGGCAGGTTGTGGGCATTCACCGCAGGAGCCTTTCGCGCCGCGACCCGGGCGCACGACACGCGAGCCGCAGTGAATTCCCAATTGCAAAGTGTTGTTTTGTTATGTTGGAACGGTATCTCCTAACGGGGTGCCGAACCTCTTCGTTATATATATATAAAAAACTGCCCTCCAATGCCGCACCCACATCTCAAACCCAAAATCCCTCACAACACCCCACACTCAACCACAACAGAGATACACCGCCACTTCGGCACCCAGTAATACCACCACACCCCTACATTAACGCCCCTTGTTCATAATCGCGACATCTAGCCATCGGTATCCGCTACTAGCTAGGTGGCTGATGGCCTTGCCCCATAAAAACTTATTGCGGGAGGGGGGTTACAGGGGGGGTACCACTACCCACCCCCTGCGGGGAGCTCCAAGAAAATCCCCAAAAGTGCTAGAGGGTTGATAGGGGCACAAATTACTTAGTAGGTTTAGGGCTAGCTATGTGTGCCATAGGATCCATTGCACAAAATCCACCCTTGTGGGCACTGCCCATACACCCAAGGGGTATAAACTAGTTTATTGGGGGAAAATCTTTAGATTGTCCCCCTCTTTGAAAAATCCGGTTTTTTATGTCACGCTTTTGTGTATAAATTTTTAAAGGTTCATTTCGCCGAAAACCAGCTATTCCAAAACGAACACTGCTTTGTGTCACGCTTTTCGAGCGTGACGCTTTTCGAGCGTGACGCTTTTCGAGCGTGACGCTTTTCGAGCGTCACGCGTTACACCCACTCAATTTAACCCCTGTTACGCACTTTAGCGTCGTAGATGAAAACTGCGAAACGATTCGTGTGTCGTGGATAAGTATGTGTCGCACGCAGCAGTATATAATTTGATATTTAGATGAAAACTGCGAAACGATTCGTGTGTCGTGGATAAGTATGTGTCGCACGCGGCAGTATATAATTTGATATTTAGAATATTCAATACAAAGCCTCTTTATATTTAATTGGTCAATATAATATATAATATATATATTTTTAATTTTATTGGAATTGCACAGGGTGTCACGACTGTTGATTATAAATATAACTTAGCACTGTATAACTTAACACTGCAGTATTATTTTTAATATGACTTATTTAATTTTAAAATAAGACGAAGACTTTATTGACGGTATAAATATTTGGATGTGGTCGACTGGACATTGACAAATAAGACGTTAGACGTATGACATGACATGAGACGCAGTCTGTAAAGCGTAAAGCTTCGAGAATGAAAGTTGATGACAATGTCATGAACGTCAGCTGTACAGTATGGGCTGGCCGAGCCCGTATCGCGTTGAAAATCAAGCTGCTTCTCACATTTTTTTTTGGGGGGGGGGACTTCGGGGTGGCCGTGACCCGTAGGAGAATCGACCATGAACGTCAGCTGTATGGGCTGGCCGAACTCCGATGGAAAGCAAGCTGCTTCTCACATTTTTTTGGGGGGGGGTGTGTGGGGGAAAACCTCCCCTCCCCCCCACAGGGGTGGCCGTGACCCGTAGGGGAATCGACGGCTTATTATTTATTAAATTTTATTCTTTGACGCTTTGACGCTTTTACGCTTTTCGACTGTCACGCTTTTTGCGCTCACGCTCTTTTTAATTATGACAGTAACACGACATGACATGACACGACAGTAAAGCGGGAGTTTGTCACATCTTTGAAAAATCTGTTTTTTTTTTATGTCAAACTTTTGTGTATAAATGTTTTGGGGGAAATCATAATCATTGGTTGTCGCCCCTTTGCTGTCATTGGTAGACGCTGTCATCGTGTAGACGCTTCTTGATCGTTGTCATCATGCATGACGCTTTCGTTCGCTGTCATCATCCATCATGCATGACGCTTTTTGATAATCATCGTCAGCGTCATGCGTCGCTGTTTGATCTGTCACGCTTATTATAATAAATTTAAAATAAATAATTTATAATATAAAACCTGTTTAAATATTTGGATGTGGTCGCCAAGGACACATCAGACATGAGAATTGAGACTCAGTGACACGCAAATCTGCGAAAATGAAGGCTGATGACACTGTCATGAACGTCGAACCATATGAGCTGGGCCCATGGCCGCTTACATTACATTTTTATTTTTGGGGGGAGGAGAAGGGGTTCGCCCTCTCCCCACTGGACTGAAATGTGTTGGGGGGTGTTGGATGCTGAATGTTTGGTCGGGGGAGGAGGGCGCATGATTGGGGGGTCAATGCCATCGCATGCTTCGATCACAATTGGCCGGGTGGGGCTTGGGTGCACGAACCTATATCTTATAACCGCCGCGATCTAGTTAACCGCTTACCGCACGTCACCGTGTTTATTTGGTCACTTGGTTTATCATAGTCACGATCCATCATTTTCTTTCTTTGTTCTGACATACCTTGTATCAACCCCATACCAATAAGTCCCCCACTATTCCTTGTCACACCCCTAACGACCACCCCCTCCCCTCGCCCTGCCTTACACTGCAACCACACCACAACCACTTCTGCCCTCTGTCCATATGTGGGCCTCTCAGGACTATTAACCATAGACCACTCACGATATCTAAGACAAATTTCACATCAAATTTTACAACCAATCAATTATCAAATATGATCGAATATTTAAACAATGAATCACAACTATCTTGAGATTTGAATAGTACAACACAGTTTGATTTGATTTGTTTGTTCACCAATTGCAATTGACAACATATTACTATGAAATCAGCTTGAGATTTGAAAGATGAACAATTTCGTTTCATCTTTGGTTCAAAATGAAACATATTTGTTTGGCCAATCACATCGATTGATACATGAATAATTGATGAAATCAGAGTTTGCTCAAGGTAATTTCAACCATCAAATTGATATAAAATGCAAATAATTGTTGATACGCTACAAATGTAACACATTTGACAATTGGCATGCTTTGATGACGACATTTGGCGATCATTATGGCCACACACATTCATCTAAATTTGTGACAGTGCCCCTATGTATCAACATATAAATTGCCAACGACTCATATTGTTATCATTTCTGAATTCAAAAATATACATCAAAGCAACTTTAACTTCAACATGTCTCAATTTTCCAAAACTTGGTTTGGCACCCTGAAGACTAAGTTTGAGAACGATGAGGACCTATCCAGTCTTAAATTCCGTGTTTTTGCTATATGCGAAAGCAAATCACGCAGCTTATCACGTACCAAAGATAAGCAACCCGTGGTATCAGTCACTTTTAGAGATGCTCCTGGCGACGTTCTCATGGCCACTGGGTGGAGGCTCATGGCTGGGGCAACCCTACAGGACGTAGCTCCTCTACTGGAGCACGTGGAGGTGGGCAAGCTGTACGACATTTACATGTCCTCCGAGACATTTTACAACTTGAGCCTGGCCTCGCAATACGAGCTGTCCAGGAACATCGCGGACATCTCTGGCGCTGTCCAGACCCTGGAGGCCATTGTGGAGGTCACCAAGGACCTGCCCCATGCTTTTATCAAAGAATGGGGGCTACCTTCAACCTGGATCAGCAATCGCCAGGTTCTCACTATCGACAGCGATAGTGAGGACGAGGATTACGTCACCCCTCCTCCCCCACCACCAAAAAGGCGCAAAGGCAAGGGCAAAGCCAAGGTCGCCTTGCCATTTCCTGATGGCGCAGGTAAATTATAATTGTCTATTTGTCGGTTGGGTTCAATGTGGCTCTGAACTGAATAATTCTGTTGTATATTTACTAAAAATGTTTCGTTGTTGTGCTTGATTGTGCAGGTGCTTCGTGCGCTGGCGCAAGCGAGGCACCTACTGGTGCTGCACCCATGTATCTTACCATGGTTGCACCACCCGTTGGCGATGTTGGCGATCCCATTCCTGAAGAAGTCCCTGCTGGTGCTGGCGATATTGCACTGGCCAAGCGCCTAATGTTGCACTTACTGTTGCACCTATTGAAGATGTTGCAATGGCAGTTGACGCTGGCGAAACTGGGTCTGGCGTTGGCGCTGTTGACGCTGGCGCTGTTGACGCTGTTGACGTTGACGCTGACGCTGTTGCTACTGGCGCGATCGTGAACATGGAAGCAGCGCCTGGCGCTGTAACTGCAGCTAAGAAAGGAAAAAAGTACAAGGCAAAACAGAACTAGACTAGTAGTATAGTATCTGTTGTGAGCGAAAGTAGTTGACAATCATCATTTGATCGGACTGATTTGGTCGTAAATTTGTTTGTAAAGAAAAAAACAATTGAAAATGTTTTGTTTTAATATTTCTACACTGTTAATGTAAATGTTGCTATCGTATAGATTTGTAGGGTTGTAATTTTGATTGAACTCGTAAATGAAACGTAATTTCTTATTGTACTTCTAACGGTCATTTAACATTTACAATTGCGTGCAATATTACATCAATCAGATTCGATCGACGTCATATTCTTTAGATTAGCTGTCATCCGTTTTATTTCCCGTTGGTGGCAGTCGATCTGCCGGCCTGATATTTCCCAAACGTAACTCTCAAGCACACCACCGCTCCAAGAATGTTACGGCTAGTTAGCTCTGCCATTTACCGAATAAATCAGCAAACTCACTTTTCTCGATATTCTAACCGAGAAGGCAACGCTGTAACCGTAACGAGACTGTCCTAAGTGGTCGCGGGATATCGAAGAAATATTTTCCTATTTGCTTTGAGTTTGCTGAATCTTGGAAACTCGTGCTGGGCACTGCGTTGCGGAAAGCGACTTCTACTGTCGGGCCCATGTGAAGAGTGGGTGCAAGTTTTAGAAGATTTTGTAAGAAAACTGGGGCGTAACTGGCAACACATGATGATAGTACGGTACGAATCACTCCCTAGATGCTTGCTATGCTGCCATAATTGATCATCAGCGCACTCTTTTCAATTTCCAACGTGGCTTAAGCATATTGCACTTTCCACCAACATTTCAGAGAAAAAGTTATTTCGCCTTATATGACTGATATGACAGGTGCCGCATATAGTGACGACACTGACGGGCCTACTCGCGTAGCTTTGAAGAGGTGGCTGAAAGTAAGTTTTATGGCATTTTCTTTCGCCCTTGGGCTGAACTTTCTTTGCTTGCAGTAAGTTTCAGTTGTTACATAAAGTACAGTGTGCGGTTTTCGATCTGTTAGTTGGGGGGTGATTTGAGTGCTTATTCGAGTCACCGGTGCTTTTAATAAATTTTCCTAGTCTACAAAGGTGTCCTTTTGATTTGATTGTAACTCCGTTGCTTGCAACCTTGGATCGTTCGGATCGACCTTAGCCTTAAGTCTCACTTTCTATAATGTTTTCGTTTCGCAGATACTGCAAGAATCAAGCAAGCATCATTGTAATTCGCACTACATTTTCAACCAAAAAACCTTGAATCAACAATTAATTGCAAAGTTTAACGACCACGGTCATGAATACATTGTTCATTGACATTATTGATATTATACATTGTTGGCCCATCAAGCCTGTTTTTGGATAGGGCTTAAGCACCTGTCCAAAGGCCCACCAGCGTTCTGTGGATGAGGAGGCCCACACGTCTTCCTGTGGTAAAGGATGACCAACAAGCCAGTCTTGGTGATAAAGATGGCCCACTAACTATCCTGTGGATGAGGATAAGCCACTATGTGGATGAGGATTGTCCACCCACTTTGTTTGGTGGACCCCCACCATTTTCTACATTGTTGGCCCATCAAGCCTGTTTTTGGACAGGGCTTAAGCACCTGTCCAAAGGCCCACCAGCGTTCTGTGGATGAGGAGGCCCACACGTCTTCCTGTGGTAAAGGGTGACCAACAAGTCAGTCTTGGTGATAAAGATGGCCCACTAACTATCCTGTGGATGAGGATAAGCCACTATGTGGATGAGGATTGTCCACCCACTTTGTGTGGTGGACCCCCACCATTTTATACATTGTTGGCCCATCAAGCCTGTTTTTGGATAGGGCTTAAACACCTGTCCAAAGGCCCACCAGCGTTACTGTGGATGAGAGACCCACACGTCTTCCTGTGGTAAAGGATGACCAACAAGCCAATCTTGGAGATAAAGATGGCCCACTAACTATCCTGTGGATGAGGATAAGCCACTATGTGGATGAGGATTGTCCACCCACTTTGTGCGGTGGACCACCACCAATTTATACATTGTTGGCCCATCAAGCCTGTTTTTGGATAGGGCTTAAGCACCTGTCCAAAGGCCCACCAGCGTTCCTGTGGATGAGGAGGGCCCACACGTCTTCCTGTGGTAAAGGATGACCAACAAGCCAATCTTGGAGATAAAGATGGCCCACTAACTATCCTGTGGATGAGGATAAGCCACTATGTGGATGAGGATTGTCCACCCACTTTGTGCGGTGGACCCCCACCAATTTATACATTGTTGGCCCATCAAGCCTGTTTTTGGATAGGGCTTAAGCACCTGTCCAAAGGCCCACCAGCGTTACTGTGGATGAGGAGGCCCACACGTCTTCCTGTGGTAAAGGATGACCAACAAGCCAATCTTGGAGATAAAGATGGCCCACTAACTATCCTGTGGATGAGGATAAGCCACTATGTGGATGAGGATTGTCCACCCACTTTGTGTGGTGGACCCCCACCATTTTATACATTGTTGGCCCATCAAGCCTGTTTTTGGATGAGTGCTTAAGCACCTGTCTAAAGGCCCACCAGCGTGCCTGTGGATGAGGAAAGCCCACACGTCTACCTGTGGTAAAGATGGACAGCAAGCTTGTCTTGTGATCAGTAGGGCTCACCAAGCCCTACTAGATAACATGTCCTTGCTTATCGGGATCAACGATGGTGGAATGATGACTTGCCGGTAAATTGCCGCAATTCATTCAATAATTTGAAGCCCATTATCTTATAGGTGAGTGAATTCAGCTAAATTACCATTAATATTATTACCAATATGTTCACTTGAATTTTATCATTTATTTACAACCTGCTAATATGTCATTGTGCTTTATGGTGTGCAGTATCCTGGTCAACGTTGAGTGCTGATAATGCCTGAGGCATCAGAAATAATAGACCAAGCTTTAAATGTCTTAGACCCACTTTTGGTGACCAAGGCCAACGTACGTATCCAGAACTTCCAGGCCCTTGGCGATCGAGCGACAATATCCACCAAAGGAAAGATAAGGAAGGGAGGTCCTTGTCTCGTCACTGAGTTCAATCTCCTCAACGAATGGGTGAATGAAAATCCTGTGTACATGTCCTCTACTCAAATTCTTGGGAAGAAACTTGGTCTTTTAATAGCGCACGACGATACACCACCACGTCCAATGTGGTCCGATATTACTCTGGATTCAAGGGTACTGCTACTTGGACTTGGCACATCTGGCCATTTAACCTACCATCCAAATGTCGAGTACGCCATGAAGAATGTATATCCATTTTACAACGCACAAGGTAACTTCAATCACGTCCTTGATTTCAATTTCAAGTTTGTCACTATCATCATCGAATTAACTAATGTTTTGTATCGTTGTGTACAGATCCTGAAACCACCAGAGCTGTTTACAGTATCAATTTCGTAGACAGCAGTGGGATTATTTGCTTCGCAAGCACCCGCGCCTCTGACACTCTTAATGTACGAATAAATGTACGAAAATTTGATGAACCATTAATTGTGCCATATGAAAGTTGGCAGGAGCGCCCTCTCAAGGTGAGTTGTAGTTTAATAACACTCACTCCTAACCCAACCCACTGAGACAGGTTGGTAGTCGTTTTGCACTCAAGCATGACAATCGATGTGCCCACCAATCATTCCACGTGTCTGCACTAACCGTGTTTATTGTCATGCATTGACTGTTTTCATTCAGCTAGATGACCTGTGATATGCTCTAAGAGTATTAATATCGTTGGACCAAGATGTGTCATACTATGTTCATTACAGCTGTTGACCATGTTCTAATCACCTTCCATATACTACTCGGCTTAATATAATCAAATAACAATTAATTTGCCACTCATTCAACAATTTGACTTCACACTTCACAGGTACATCTCTGGGATAATGAGGCTAACCTGAGAATATGGGACACCAAGGACAACCAGGAAGAGTGCACAGTAAAAAACCTCTGGCCAGTTCGACTGGATCCACTCACAAGTCCAGTGGACCACGTGTGTATGCTAATCGGACTTACTCAAAACGAAGACTCGACCATCTCATACGATGATACCTTTGCGGACATGACCTTGTTGGAACTACTTGGGCATGAGAAAACACTCAACAGAGCATTCCCTGGTAAGTTGTTTCAAACTTGGCTTCAAATGCACTCCTGATTCATGTCCCTGCAATGTAAATATAATTTTTCAAATTTTGGATGGTTACATTGAAGACTATATTGACGAATACTCCATCCATACAGCATGCTGTTTAATTTTGTTTGGGGAGGTCGACAGGTGCTGGACCAAGGCATGCTGTTGAGTGCTTAAACACGACATCTCGTGCTTGCAGAGCTGGTAACAACAGCACTCGGATGGCCAATGAAGTGGCTTCAGTAGATGTCCGTCTCCTTGCACTTGCTGCACATCGACAACTCATTGCAACAGAATTGGCTATTGTCAGCGCATCTATTGCTGATGGCAATCCGTTTGCACCTGAGGGGTTTAACAAGCCCTTTGCACGAAGCTCTGCAAGGACTAATACTTCGTATCGAGCTTTCGGGACTTTGGTGTTGGTAGATGGCTTAAAAGAGTCAAAAACATGCACCTCATTCAACATCAATATCCATCCTGACTTGCTGGGGGTGAAGCCACCAACCATTGCGGGCGAGGTATGCTCACTAACATATTATTCCAAATTGCCTTGTGTTTCTTTTTCACATTGTTCATCAAACTCAATTTGACCATTTTTTGCTTTCAGGTGCTACCTCTTCCATATCATGAAAAACACGGTTGCGATCAACACCAGTTTGCTCTTCCACTGCAAAAAATTGCAAATTCAGCAAAGAATAAAGAGAATCGAAGACTTGGCAAACCATCTATTCCTATCAGATTGGCCAAAAAACCTAGACCGATGTCATTATTCCTCAAAAAGGACATTGGCGTTGGACCTTTAAATTTCTCTTACCTATTATCATTCGCCTAGTTTTGTATTTATTAATATGCAATCACTTATCTCATTCATCCATCAACAGGTACCACACACCAAAAGAGATTGAAACTCTACTTGCTCAACATCCTCACACTTCGCAAAACCCAGCTGGGCACCCAATTCCAGTCGGATATGAAGGGCAAACGATTCGCATGTTTTTCTCTGAAGGTGAGTTTGTTATTTTCGATTTGTTATTTGTTTCCATCTAATAATTCCCATCCTTGACATCACATTAACCATGTTACCTTGATATCCTTCTATTATGCTCCTTTGGTTTACAGGTGGCGCCAGAGACATTCCGGCTTTTGGTGTGGTCATACCGTTCTCTAAGCTTTCAACAATTCAACAAGCCAGAGCCCTCAGAGATAGTCTTGACCTCAAGCGTGTCGTCGACGAGAAATTGTATGCTGTAATCTGGAGGGATGGCAACCTCACTCACATCCTAGAAAATCAGATTGTATCATACCGATTGGCAGGTTCAAACATGTCAGGCATACCTAGCAGTAGTGCACTGCCTTTTTTCAAATCGTTTCGTACTGACAAACACAACAATCCTCTCTTTGGACCTCACTTCGGAGGACATGCAATCGATCAAGATAACTTCCTGAAATCACTTCGTCTTGAAGAGCTGAGGGTCAGAAGACTTGCTATCACATCATTGGATGCAAAGATCCAGGAGTTCCCACATCTTCAAACAAACATTCCTCCCGCTCTCCAGAAGTTGCGAGAAAAGGGTGTCAACGGAGGAATTCTGCATTCGATATCTTAATGACCTGTAGTAAATAGATATAACATTTTAGTTTTACTATTGCCAACCCTCAAATCTCACCAGTGTATTTTCTTAATAACGATAAAAGAGCCTTCCCCATGGCCCCCTGGGGAAGATGCATGCACCACAAATGACGCGCCTTGGCGGCTCTATACCGCACATATCGGGGTGGGATAAGGTAGTGTGGTTATGAAGACATATCGAGGGCTTCATGGCTGAGCGGATCGGAGAGATGGCGCGATTCAACAGCCTGTACCAAGTCGAGACCAGCACACACGTCGTGCAGCTCAGCGAGCACCTCCACCGAGTCGAATGGGGGTGTCAAGTGTCGGGCGGTTGGCGAGGGGCAGTGAGAGCGGTCAGGCCCTCAGAGGCGGCCATGATAATAACGCTCACATGCCTTCTGGCTGATTTTGGAAATTCAAGTCGATTCGTGCTCTTGAACACCGTCACCTGTTCATAAAGCATTTGGGAAAGCTGGGGCACACGTCCGACTCGATTCTGACCGAATTGCCCAAGTTATTCGGGCAGACGTATCGTTATCTTGAGCGAGATTTGAAGTTTCGATTTAGGGGGCGGGGTGGACTTGGCGGGATCGTATATGATAGTGCTAAAAGGCGGGGGTTTGTTTGGAGGTCAGATGTCGAGGTGCCTAGGCTTCAGGAGGGGTAGGAAGTGAGGGGGCAGGCAGGCAGGCAGCGAAAATCCAGCGAAAAAATATGCGGTAAGTTTCCTTGATGTAGGGTTTGGCGGCATTGCGTGAACGCCTTACTTACTCGGAATGACATTTGGGGATATGATATCTTGAGGTAATTTTGTGCGGGGAACACGTTTCTGAGGTCAGATTGGTGATTTGACAAAGTGGGATGGTCGATTTTCGCCGAGCGCCCCTGCGGGGCGTAGACAGGGGATAGCGCGCAGTACGGTAGGATATGCCTCTCCAGGGGGGGCTTGCCGCCCGTTGCGAATCCGGATAGATCACTGATCCAGATGGGCGATACGACATCTTCATCGTGTTCGCCGTCGAAAATCGCTCTAGTGACATGTCCCTTACCCCATTTGCCTCGGAGAGCATCCATTGATAACGAGTCCCACAAGACAGACTTAGGGTTATAACTCGGAGTATCGATAAAAGAGCCTTCCCCATGGCCCCCTGGGGAAGATGCATGCACCACAAATGACGCGCCTTGGCGGCTCTATACCGCACATATCGGGGTGGGATAAGGTAGTGTGGTTATGAAGACATATCGAGGGCTTCATGGCTGAGCGGATCGGAGAGATGGCGCGATTCAACAGCCTGTACCAAGTCGAGACCAGCACACACGTCGTGCAGCTCAGCGAGCACCTCCACCGAGTCGAATGGGGGTGTCAAGTGTCGGGCGGTTGGCGAGGGGCAGTGAGAGCGGTCAGGCCCTCAGAGGCGGCCATGATAATAACGCTCACATGCCTTCTGGCTGATTTTGGAAATTCAAGTCGATTCGTGCTCTTGAACACCGTCACCTGTTCATAAAGCATTTGGGAAAGCTGGGGCACACGTCCGACTCGATTCTGACCGAATTGCCCAAGTTATTCGGGCAGACGTATCGATAAAGTAACCTTAATTTCCAAATCCTAGCCTTGACATTAAATATGCCAATTGGTGAAGGCTTCAAATGTCCCAACTATTTATCTTGCTTGTTGTAGTTAATGTGCCCTTAAATTTGAGATTACAACTATACTATTCCTTTATTTGGTACTTTGCTTTAATTAAACACATTACATTCCAATTATGCTTCCAAATTATATTCACCCTTGACCTTTATATTAACAGTTGTCGATATGGTTGGGCAACATAGCAATATCTTGATTCCGTAACTATCCCAATTAATACCCTTGTGTTCATCGTCGATGCCACTTGCTTATCTAAACAGTTGTTATTCAATACTTCACAACATTCCTTTTGCACCTCCGCGTTCACTCACAATTTGATGGTAACAATGCAAAATTTAGAATTGAGGAATTTGGATTTTTCCCCACCTGTACGTTCACGTACCCCCTATACCTCTCTTGCATCGACACCGCCGCAGCCTTGCTACCGACAGTCACAGAGGCAGAGAGGGTTAATTCGGAAACGTTTACTTTATTAGCGAAACGTTGGAGATATCTTTCATGAGCGCGAGACGCGTCGCATCGCGTCATAATCGATAATGATGAAGGTTGACGTGTCTATTGCGATTGGCTGTATGCCATGAAGCGTTGGGGGAATCAAATTAGGACGTGGCTTGTCATGCCACGCTGATATATAGTGACGATAACGCTCGTCGCGTCGGACCATTGGCATGGCATTCCCCATTATGATTGTTATCGATTGTAAGTTTGTAATACTATAAACTGGCATCTAATGCTACATGAGGTCAAATTGTTAAATACGGAATGTGCAATATCTGCGCTGCGGCTGAAGTGTCACCCCTCGCGGCCGCCTCGCACACTCCGACGTTCCGACACAACACAATTGACCTCGAAGCATCAAGGATGCAGGATCATCAACACCTGTTCACCTCAGGCCTCTCAACTTGCTTACTGTGACAAGCCGAAACGCGTGTCATGATCCCTTAGTTAGCGAGATTTCCCACAACTTTCTCAACGCGGGACCCTGTATCTGTATGTTAGTGTATGTAGAGATCCCGTCAGTCTTTACGTTTCCATTTCCCCATACACTTCGCGTTCGGTGTGGCTTTGCCTATGAATTACAGGAAGTTTTCAGGAGAAACATGAACAGTCTAGCCTTATATCTTTGATACATATAGAGATGTGTGCACAGTAGAACACCTTGGATTGCTTTTGGATAGGCAAGCATGATTCCTGCTTCGAAATTCGCGACGGCCGACCAGGCAACTTGCGCGATCCCTGGTCTCTTTCTCACACGAAAAGAATGTGCCACAAGAAGAAGATCGGCGCACATACATCTCAGCGCACGGCGCAGCCACCAGGGGATGCCTGCCACACTTTACATGCAACGCAAACTTACCCGAAACAGAATTGAAAGGGTTGTGACCACCGAATGTACCCTACAAGACGTAATCGCTGCCACCTCCATATCTCTCAATTTAGGTGCGTGCTCTTGTATCCAGTTCTACACTTGCATCGTCTATTGTCGTACAACAACACCTGAAGTGGGTCGCGCTGCGGGAACTACGAGAAGTGCGCCCTGCTTGCCTGGCAGGCTAGACTTCCGGGTTTGAAAGGTTTTCGGAACCCTTTCAAAGTTTGATTGACGTTTTCAAGCGCAACGTGTGTCAAACAGAATGCTGTGTGAGCGAGAGCTTTGCGTTACTTTCATTCCGGCCGCACACTTGATGCCAATTGTTTCCAAGAAACTGGCTTTTCCGTGTCGGTGCATTGGATGACGTGGCAGTGTAACGTTGATGAAACCCCCGAGCTCAAGCCCACCATATTTCACATTATAACAAAAGCTCTGCTATCTCTTGCTTAGATATACAAGTAACCTGCCCTCAGCCAAGTCAGATAAATACCCTCAGAAAACTGCTGCTCAGAAGCCCGCTCTTTCGTCGCTGTCGTTTTGCGACTCCGCCAAAGCAAGCTGCGCTCCTTCCCACGACTGCTGTAGGTTTTCGCAGCCCTCAAAGTTACGCAATTCACTGCCACACCATACTGACCGTTTGCAATGTGGTTCTGGTGTTGCAGTACTGTTAAGCTCCTGGTGGTCTGCTTTCATCTCCGACATCAACCCACAAACACCGCAGCCCGCTCGGAAGCTCCGCGGGAACAATGAAGAGGAGGAGCTCACAACTAAGCTGGATGACGCGTCGAGTTCATCTTTAACTTCCCTCCCCAAGATCACCGTGATCATACCTTGTTACTTGCCGAACGAGCGCAGCATCATCGACTCGACCTTGCGGCACGTGTTCACAAAACTAGAGATCTTTGGCGTTCTCGAAGTCGTCGTCGTGTACAGCTTGGGCACTCTGCGCCAGCAGCAAGTCCTGACGAAATCGCAGTCCGCGGAACTATCACTCGCGGAGGAACGCCTATGGGAGCAATGGGATGGCCTCGTCTCTGAAGATGGGCTCAGGGCGGTGAGGATCATCGATGCACACGGGACGCGGACCAAAGCAGAGAGCCTGAACCAAGTGCTGGCGTCTCCCAGCTTGAAGTGCGCTGATATTGTGGCCATCTATGATGCGGATCACCATCCAGATAGCGACTCCCTTAAATTGATGGTCTCAAAATTGTTGTCCACGCGGAGCGACTGTGTGCAGGGCAGCACCTACATTCGTAACGCAACTACGAGCGGACTCCTCGGGGGCTGCGTCAACGCCGAGTTCTTCCTGACGCACTTTATCTTCTTTCCAGGTTTGGAGCATCTCGCAGGGACTGCCTTCTTTGGGGGTTCCAACGCGGTATGGCGAGCGGCGACTCTAAGAAAGTACACTTTTGACCAGTCTATGCAGACAGAGGACATCGACCTCACTCTCCGTGCCCTCACTGACGGGCATAAGATCACATTTTGCGCATCTGCCAGAAGTGGAGAGCTGGCGCCACGGGACCTGCGCGCTCTGTGGCACCAGAGGGTCAGATGGGCTCTAGGCTGGGAGCAGGTGACAAGGCGCGGTCTCAGTCTCTACAATTCAAAGGGTTTGGGACGTGGAATGGACTTCCGGAAATTCCTAGGGATAGTTTTTCTCTTTGGCGGCCGCCTTCCGATCGCCCTCCTTAGTATTGCTGCTATTTTCCCCACATTTTACGAGGATGGGGACCCTCTGGCACGTATCGCCCCCCATCTCGGATCCGTTATCAGTTATCAACAGCTTGCCACAGCTGAATGGGGCGCCCTCCTGGTGCTGGTTATGTTGAAGACACTGAGTGAAGCATCATCCAAACATTGGGTGCGCGCCTCATGCTTTGATTGGTTTATAAAGGTGCCTTGTTTTGCCTTTGGGAGCAATGATTAAATTTACTTTTTCTGCTAGACATTACTGTTTTCTTGGCAGTCGCCGTGCAGCTCACATGCTTTTATTGTGACTGTGACTACCTGCAGCTCCCTATTCTCATGATGTACTCGATGTCACCGCTGTACATGCTTGGGCAGCTGGGACTTATGTTTAAAAGCATCTGCGACATACAGGTTTGTTCCGCTAGAGATCGACATCTGCTCTTGCATGGGCCTTTGGTTCTCAGCAAATTTGTATTCTTATGCTTATACAACGGCACTTAGCCATGGTGTTTATCGATGCCACGGAAAGCCATACACTGAGGTGTCGAGAAGCGCGGGTGTGCTTGGAGATTATCAGGTGGATGGTGATGATGAACGAGACTGGGTAGTCACCTTGAGAAGTGAAGCTTCAGCCAGTGAGCAGTGACATGTTCGATTTGATCAGATGCTTACAAGTGAAATCTTGGTACGGTGTGTGAGAGCATGCCACAGTGCAGACATTTATTTTACGCCTGCAAGATCCGAAATAGTATTAATTAATTAATTCATTCATTCATTCATTGGTTTGTGTATTCGTCAGCCACTTAATTTTTTGTTTACCGACGAATTACTATCACAAGAGGCATATCATACATTTATGGAAGTGACTCAGTTGCCATTACTTCACGGACTGCATGCTTTTGTTCACATCGAAGTGATTGGAAATGTCAATGACTCCACAGAAGAATGTACCTCAGGGCTCTCAGATGTTAGATCATTCGATCAGAGGAAAAACTTTCGCTGTTGCAGGAGTCCTATAACTCTGATATGTTGATAACTTGATTATCGCACATATTTCGAAAGTTGATGAAGTAACGTTTAGAGCACGGCTTATTATATTGGATCTCTTTGCTGTGGATTATCCTAAGCTACTTGAAACCTACAAGAGCCACGATCTTGTAGAGGCAGCGACACCACTTTCAAGCAATACATGCATGTCATCATCGCTATTATCTGGCCAGTATTAATGAAAGTCATTACGGCTGCAGCACTACAGGCTGTTACTTAAATCCAACACTTCCTAGAGGTATAGGATATACTGCGTGAGATTTCTGCATCCCCTGCTGATCTGGATGAGGTCCTAGTTGAGCGGTAAGGGGGTGCACTCCAGTTGCTCATTTACATGGACACGGAGTCTGCGAGGTACATTCCCGCAGTGGTACGCTAGGCGGCGCATTAGTCCAGATACAAGTAGATTTCTTATACTTCTCCCCGTACATACAATATGAACAAGACAGGGGGGTAGGTAATTGATCCACTACCGGTCTGAATCGCAAAGCATTGGGATATCGCCCTTTTGGATTTTCCAGAAACCAATAGCGCGGTCTGAGATATTCGATGATATCAAGGGTGCGTTCTACACAAGCATCTGCAGATACTAAATCTGGTGGTCCTCCAGTAGTTCGCGCTTGACTATATTGGATACACGGTGGACTCGCCCATATTACATCAAAATATCCAGGAGGGTAATAGCTCCAATATTCCCAATCTTCAATTCTGGTGACATGCGTAGATCGCCAGAACTTATCAGAATCTAAAGATACTGTCTGTGCCTGAGGGAAGCATTCTGAGAAGGTTCTTTGAACTGAGCCAGTGCCACTGAAGAGTACCAGTATTCTGATAGGTTTTACTGAAACTGGTGATAACTCAGTCACATACGCCACTTCTCCAGAATCGGTAAAGTGTTGTTCTTCCCATGGAAGACACGCACTCGCAGAGCTGTTAGACATACCCCAGAATTGCGCTGATAATTGCTGTACCAAGGTTCCTCTGCCCGCTGTCATCATCAACGCAGCATCCTGATGTCGTCGATGTTCTCTTCTCCGCGCAGCCGAATCTCTGACCTGCTGCTCCATTGCTAGGCGTCTCTCTTCAAAATCCCGCAACTGTTGTAATGGGGCACCGCGCTCTAACTTATCACGCGTTCTCCACTGATCATGGGCTTTATAGAACCCGGTCCATCGCACCTTCCATTCCTCTATTTCTTTGCCCCTGCTCGCGCGCACGCGTCGGCTCAAGATTTTCTCTACATGAGCCTCCTTCTGTCCGTCCACCACCACTGCTTCGGGTGTCACTGTCTGCTGTCGCAGAGCGAAAGTGTCCTCCCCACCTGTGTAGGGTTTCAATCTGTGCTGCGCGAACACGTCATGTACTCTCCAATGTGGGGGCAACTTCAGTCTATACGCCACTGGCGCCCCTCTGTCTGCCTCGGGCATCTCCGCATGCAGATCGCTGTAAAAGCGTTCCGTAACTGCAACTGGACCATGCCACCGCTTGCTCAGCTTGCGGCACAAGGCTCTGTCCATCAACTTCTCTGTGAGATGTTTAGCCTCAATCCAGACCAAGTCACCTACCGCGTACTCCCGCTGCGTGTGTCGCTGATCAAAAGCGTCCCGCTGCCTGCGTTGTGCTAGCTCAAGTTTGTTGCGTGCGTCCCGCAACTGCGACGAAAATCTCCACGCCCATTCATGTGCAGTCCCTACCCCTCCTTTTCGTCGACCACTGTGCAACTGAGCGGCCTCCAGGAAGATGTCAAGCTGCGACATGGGCGACACACCACAGCATAATTCAAATGGGGTGAAGCCTGTAACATCATTACGCGAATCGTTGATTGCGAACTCTACGTTCGTAGCGTATAAGTCCCAGGACTCTGGATTGTCCCCCACAAATGATCTTAACATGTCCTCCACCACCCTGTTAGTGTGCTCTGCTTGACCATCCGAGCGAGGGTTGTAGGGCGTAGTCATCGCCACCTTCACTCCCATCAATCTCATCAACTCCTTCCAGAAGGCATCCTGGAAGCGTGGATCACGGTCACTGACTATTTTCATCGGAGCTCCATGCTGTCTCCACACCGTGTCAAAGTAGATACGGGCCACGGTAGCAGCGGAGCTGTTCCCAAAATTCATAGGAACCACATGCACCATTTTAGACAGTTTGCACGTAAATGCCACAAACGCGTCATTGCCTTGCTCAGTTAAAGGTAGGCCTGTGACGAAATCCACTCCCACATCCTGCCATACCCGAGTTGGAATAGAATGCGGGTTCAGCAATCCATCTGGGAAAGATGATCGGGGCTTCGCCGCCTGACAAACTGAACAGGAGGCAACCCAGTCTCCCACATCTTGGTGTGCATTCCTCCACCAGAACCTTCGCAGAACACGCTCTAGCGTTTTATCTCTGCCAGTATGACCAGCTGTCGCTGATTCATGCGCTTCGCGCATAATAATCTCTCTCAGCGGAGAGTCCTCTCCCAGCACCAACTGAAATCTTCCCGATGCAGTTCTCCACAGTATCTCACCCACCAGACAGAATTCTTTGGTGCGGCTGTGAGGAGCGCACTTTACCTTAGTGCGTAGCTCATTGAGAGGTCCATCTCTAGTATAATCGGACTCCAAGGCCTCCAAGAAAGCAGCATCCGACGCTCCTTCTTGAGAGTCACGCAACTTGGCTGCTTTGCCTGCGTGTATTATAGATACTCGCCCTCTGGGTTGACGTACTCTTTATACCCGCTGCTTCGATGGAGGCGCATACACCACCAGCATAGGCTGCTGTAAATCCACTAGTTTTGTGCCCGTGGGCACTACGACAGATGCTCGGAGATATGTTTTTGATTGAACGTGCAAAGGTACACAATTCGGATTTTTATAATATACTGGATCAGGGCCAGATTGAGGTACAAACGATAATTCGGTTCCGAGTTCTGAAGGCTAAACACTTCTCAAGTGCTCCACTTATTCACTCGTCACTCAGGTTGCAGGGTCAACCACTCGGCAGCCGATGTCACACTTCGGCTCAACGTTCAATTCCCGATCCGACCTCATTTCTAATTCCGATTCGTCATTCTCGATTCAGATGTTATGCCGACAGACTGACACGATGACTGCCCCACAGTACTGTCATACTACTGTACTGTCATACTGTCATACTGTCATACTGTCATACTGTCATAACCTTGACATCTGATATTCGATTTCATTGTCTTTTCAACCCCGATGCGAATCCAACCATTCTTCGAGGGTCTGACTGAGTGCCACGATGACACCCCCCACAGTACTGTCATACTACTATAGTGTCATACTGTCATACTGTCATAGTGTCATAGTGTCATACTGTCATACCCCGGACATCTGGTATTCATTCTCATCGTGATTTCAAGCCCAATTTCACTGTCATCGTGCCAATCCCAGATTACCCCCGATGACACACATACGGACGCATAGGCATATCGGCTCACGCTGTGCCTCCGGGCACAACTCTCCCCCCCTTAGGAGTGGTCTACCTCCTGGGATCACTCCGCTAAGGTACCCATCTAAGTTCCAGTTCTTAGGTTTTCTGGTTCCTTTCTGTTTCCAGTTCTTAGGTTCTCTGGTCCCTCTTCGAGCACAGCTTGCCTGCCGCTACCAGGGCACCACTTTCACGAAGAAGGGTGCCACTTGGAATCTAAAGCGGGTCTTCAGTCTTGCGGAGGCGTAAATGTCGGAAAAGTTGTCGCAGCAGGAGTGCTGGCACGGGATATACGCTCGCGGATTGGCCCGCTCCAGTCTGCTGCGGGTGAGGTCCCAGCTGAGCAGTCTCTGGATGAGCACCGGTTGCCCATCTGCACGCACACGGTGTCGAAGCAGTACAGCGTAGCAGGGGCGTGGGTGGTGCTGAGTTCGTCCATATGCAGGTGGGCTTCATGTACTGCGTACCGTACATGCAGTAGGTGCACACCAGCGGGAGAGGGAGCTGGCGCATCATGGGGCGAAGCCGTAGCGCGTTGGGGAAGCGACCTCTGGGGTTTTCCATGAACCAATGTTTCGGCTCCAAGTAGTCAATGATCTGCAATGCTCGTCGTACGATTTTGTCAGCCTGGGGAAGATCAGGGGGTCCACCAGTGGTGCGCGCTTGACTGTACTGCCTACAGGGGGGACTTGCCCAAACGACGTCGAAGAATCCAGGCGGGTATTGTTTGTAGTCCCATTGTAGGATGTCACACACATGAGTGGGATGCCATATATGTTCGGAGTCGAGAGTCACCACTGAAGCGGAGGGGAAGCAATTTAGGAATTCTCTCTCTACTGAGCCAGTACCGCTGAAAAGTACAAGAATTCTGGGCGTGCGGGTTGCTTTCGTCTGTATCGCCAACAGCTCTGTCACCAGTGCCAACGACCCATCTTCCACGCGCTCTTGACGTTCCCACGGCAGAGGGGTATCATATTCCATCTGTTCGAGCTGGTCCAGTTCATCGCAGGGATTAGTGATGAGGTGGGCCAGTGTCATTCCGGCTTGAGCGTAGTGACGGCCACGTTGCTCGCGTCGCCGAGTGGCTTCGTCGCGAACTTGTGCTTTCATGTGCAGTCTTGCTTGCTCGAATTCACGAAGCTGTTGAAGTGGGCCTCCGCGTTCGAGTTTGTCACGCGTCCTCCATTGGTCATGAGCTTTGGAGTAGCCAGTCCAGCGAACGTTCCACTCTTCCACCTCTTTTCCTCGAACAGACCGCACCCGACCTGCGAGAATACGCACAACGTGTGCTTCCTTCTGACCGTCCACTACCACCTCTTCAGGTACTGCTAGATGATCGCGTGCGGCGAAAGCATCTTGACCGCTGGTGTACGGTTTGAGGCGATGTTGAGCGAACACGTCGTGTATCCGCCAGTGGGGAGGGAGGCGTAGGCGGTAGGCTACTGGAGCTCCCCTGTCAGCCTCTGGCATGGTCATCTGTACATCGCTGAAGAAGCGTTCGGTCACAGGGACTGGTCCATGCCAGCGCTTGGTCAATTTCCTGCAGATGGAGCGATCCATCACCTTCTCCGTAAGGTGTTTCGCCTCTATCCAGACCAGATCTCCAACAGCATACTCCCGCTGTCCGTGCCTACGATCAAACTGTTCGCGCTGTCGCTGTTGAGCCAGCTCCAACCGCTGTCTGGCGCCCCGCAGTTGCGACGAAAATTTCACGGCCACTTCGTGTGCGGTACCTACTCCCCCTGTTCGTCGTCCAGCGGTGGACTGTGCGGCTTCCAGGAAAAGGTCCAATTGCGACAGCGGCGAGAACCCGAACACCAGCTCAAATGGCGTGAAGCCAGTAGATTCGCTCCTGGAGTCATTGATTGCGAACTCCACGTTAGTGGTGAACAGGTCCCAGTCCTCCACATTGGTGTCTACGAAGGAC
Source organism: Cymbomonas tetramitiformis (assembly GCA_001247695.2). Lineage (NCBI taxonomy): Eukaryota > Viridiplantae > Chlorophyta > Pyramimonadophyceae > Pyramimonadales > Pyramimonadaceae > Cymbomonas > Cymbomonas tetramitiformis. The sequence continues at coordinate 53,049 of LGRX02002507.1, forward strand.
CTGAGCATATCCTCAATAACTCTGTTGCTGTGTTCCGCCTGGCCGTCAGACCGAGGGTTGTACGGCGTGGTACGAGCCACCTTCACACCCATCAGTCTCATGAGTTCCTGCCAGAAGGCATCTTGAAACCGCGGGTCACGATCAGAGACAATCTTCATAGGCGCGCCATGTAAGCGCCACACCGAGTCAAAGTAGATTCTGGCCACCACAGCTGCAGAGCTGTCGCCGAAGTTCATCGGTATAACGTGGACCATCTTCGTCAGCTTGCACGTGAAGGCCACGAAAGCGTCATTACCTCTCTCTGATACTGGCAGGCCGGTGACGAAGTCCACCGCGACATCCTGCCATGGTCTGTTCGGGATGCTGTGAGGGTTTAGCAACCCATCCGGGTAAGTTCCCCGCGGCCTCACTGATTGGCACACCGCGCAGGATGCAACCCAGGTGCCCACGTCCTCCGCAGCACCACGCCAATAAAAGCGTCGCAGCACCCTTTCCAGAGTCTTGTCTCGCCCAGTGTGACCTGAGGACAATGACTCGTGAGCATGACGAATCACTACCTCCCGAAGTGGAGAGTCCTCCCCCAGCACCAACTGATATCTCCCTGCTGCGGTCCTCCAAACCACTTCACCCACCAGCCTGAAGTCCTGTAGGCATTGGTGTGGTGCCGCCTTCACTTTCTCTCGCAGCGAACGGAGTGATCCCTCTCGGGTGTACTCCGCCTTCAACGCGCGCAGGAACTTTGAGTCCGACTGCTGGGAGATTGTGTCTCTGAAGGCCGCTGCCTCACCTGTCCTTATCACAGCGGGAGCTGTTCGCGGATGCCTCACGCGTGCTGGCTGTGGTTTGGCGGGAGGGGCGTGTACTATCAGAACAGGCCAACGAAGGTCGAAGGCCTTCCCATCTGGGTTCTCGAAGAACTGATTAGGCTCGCCCTTATCATCGTGGGTAGGGACGACTTCCACGATCTGCATATTGGCCTTCCTGAAAAGTTTGCGCCACGCGGGGAGCTTGGACTGGTGATCCGGCAGGACGAAGACTGCTGAGGTGTTTTCTGGGTCCGCCTTCCATTCTGCGATATACTTGTTCAGAATCGCCTCCATAGTAATGTGTTTGGAGTTATATGGAGGGTTACACCAAACCCGAAGGCCCCTCCATTTCTCTGAAAGGCAGTCTGTCCAGAATCTATCCGCCTGTCTGTTACGGCCGCCAAAGTCACAACAGGCGTCCACATCGAAGGGTCCAAAATTTTCGGCGTACTTCGAGGAGTACTCTGCTCGGACACGCCAATTCTGCGAGTCCTCTGGGGGGTCTGTCGTTTCTGTGGGTGAAGGACCGGGGATGGAGCTGACTGCTGGGGCGCCTTATGTGGGGGTGGTGAGCCCGCTGGCACCTTCTCATTGGGCGCCTCCGATGCGTCAGCTCGTGATGTAGGCGTTCGCGTCTTCGGTGACACCAACTGTGGGGGCGCTGGGGTCGTAGAGGCTTTCCCGGCGCGTGACATACTCCTCGTTATCCTTATCTGAGGTGGAGCCCGGTCAGGGGGTTCGTGTGGAGCTTCTGTCGGCTTCGCGCTATCAGCTTCAGGCCAGTCAGGCATGTCGAAGTCGAGGTGATCCTCCTCCATTCCCTTATAGAGCTTCGGATTAACGAGAGCGATGGTCTCCCCCATGTCCATGGCCTGTTCTGCCACGGAGAGGGTTTCCACTGCTGAGAGCCAACAGTCAACCGTCTGGGCCCAGTGGGGATGAGCCGCGGGTGGTGAGCTGGAGAAGCATTCAGACTCCAGCGTTGCCAGAGGGTCTTTCGGCAGGTCTGAGGTGGGGTCGATCACTCCTGCCTCCTTCAACCCCTCGCGAACGTCCTTGTCTTTGAAGTCGGGTCTTCTGGACAGGGCGTCTGGTGCCAGCAGTAGCGCCCCCTTGATATACTCCATCCTCGGGACTCCCACCTCTACCAGATCCATGTACCAGCGTGCCTGTCTGCGGCTGAGCTCTCTGCCAGGTTCCATCAGCCATTCAAGGGGGCGGTGATCACCCTGGATGCGGAAGTTGGTGAAGATGAGGTAATGTCGCCAGGTGACGGTGGTACAATGATGTAGAGCACCCAGTTCACGTTCGCCGGTGTGATAATTCTGTTCGGCGGCTGAGAACTGGCGGCTCTCGTACGCTATCACGCGCAGCCCAAGACCATCTCCATTGTCTTGCATCAGTACTCCCCCAAGGGCGATGCCGCTGGCATCCGGCTGCACCACGAAAGGTGCTGTGCCGTCTGCGGCACCCTTAATGTTGGGCAAGGCGAGCACTGGCGCTGATGTGAGGGCCTTCTTCAGCTCCTCGAAGGCCCACTGTTGCATGGGACCCCACTCCCAGGGTACGTCCGACTTGGTCAACCGGGTGAGGGGCTGGGCGATCTCGGAGAAGCAGTGAATGAATCTGCGGTAATACCCCGCCAGGCCCAAGAACTGCCTGACGTGGGTAACCGTCTCCAGTTCGGGCCAGTCCCTCACTGCAGCCACCTTGTCGTGTTGGGGTCTGCAGCCATCCGCGGAGATGCAGTGGCCAAGGAACCGCAAGGATTTCTTCAACAGTTGGCACTTGCTTGGACCTCTTGGGGAAGACGCCCTTCTCCCTGCACGTCAGGAGCAGTTGTTTGACGTGTTCGTAGTGCTCTGCAGCGGTGTTGCTGAAGACGACCACGCCATCGATGAAGATCCGGACAAATGGGAGATGGCCCAAGGCCCGCTGCATCCGTCGCTGGTACTGAGACGGTGAGTTCTGCAGCCCCTGCGGCATGACCAACCACTCATATGACCCCATCTGGGTGGTGAAGGCGGTCTTCTCGACATCCCCTGGAGCCATCGGTACTTGCCAGAAGCCATCCACCGCGTCGAACGAAGAGAAGAACTTCGCACCCTGCATCTCGTCGAACATCATCTGGATGTCCGGGAGAGGATACTTGTCCTTAACTGTCTGGCGGTTGAGGAGCCGGTAATCGATCACCAGTCGCAGCTCCTTGGGGTTCCCGGGTTTAGGGACCATCAAACAGGGAGCTGCATAAGGGCTGGAAGAGGGTCGGATGTAGCCCTTGGACATCAGGGTCTCCACGCGTTCTCGAAGTTGGCGGAGTTCCTCTGCAGACTTCTTGTAGATGCGCTGGCAGGGCGGCCCCTTCTTGCTCAGCTCAGGGTCCAGGTTAATGTTGGCTTCATCTTGGGGATCATGTCTAAGTCCATCAATGTTCGGTAGGGCAGTCGTCATCTCCTTCTTGTACTCCTCACCCCAGAAGTCCTGAAACTTGAGGGTCCACTCAGGGCTCACTTCTGCGTCTTCAGTATCCGCAGCGGGTTCGGCGTTCTCAGAATCGATAGCCGTGGCTGCAAAGGCAGAAGTAGTATCATCGGGGGACTTCTCGGCCATCATGAGCCAGGCGGGTTGTATCCCCGGGTCGTCATTGC
>LGRX02002508.1:0-30155 GCA_001247695.2 Cymbomonas tetramitiformis
AGGCATTCGTTTGGGCGGACATCGGGAAAGGCAGATACAGGTAAGACCCATTGCGTTGATGGATGCATGCATATGTGTTCCAACTTACACTTTCTTTGTTATTCTACAGATTCACCTGCTTTGGACATCAGCATTTGCTGGAGGCAAAGCGTCGCTGCGTCAAGGCGGATGAAGCAAAGCACGCAAACCATGAAAATCGAACGGAAGCGTTTCGGTTCATCGAATGCCGTCTCTTCATGAACTTGAGCGCCATCGAAATGAATCAGGTGTGTCTCACTCATGCCAGTTTTCTCAGGTGCTTCTCAGGGCTTACATACTCAAGTGTTTAGGGAGGTTTACGGTCGGCCAGCTTCTCAGCTATAGTCATGATCCGTGCAATTCGTTTGCGCACGCAGCTTGGGAATGAGCAGAACAACATTGACGCCTACATGAAGCACCGCAACATGACGGAGATCATTCTTGGCATGCGAAAACACGTGGAGAAACTGATGGCCGAACCCAACGAGAGAGACGATGGAATGAAGAGTTTTGAGAACTTGAAATACCGTCGGGTGCCGCCGAAGCAGAACTTGAATCCCGAATTCGAAGCGGCGCTGAAGACGCAGGTGTTCAATCACCAGAAGCTGAATGCAGACAAGAAGAACACGCATTGGGCTGCTTGGGCTATCTCGGTGCAATCGTACCAGTTGTTCAAACAACTTCAGAGAGGTGCTGCCATTTTTTGTGAATTCCGTCCCGACATTATTCTTATTTGCTCTTAGGTGTTTTTGCAGTAGCTAACTGACGATTTGGTATTTCATGTTTCCGCTTTCAGTTATGAAGGCCCACAATGAAGGTTTGCTAGAGGGAGTTGACCCGGACAATGAAGACGCCACGGAGACGACCTTGGCCACGGTTGGGTCATCTCGCAATAAGCGTAAACGTTCAATCGGTATGTCGACCGGCACAACTGACCTCAACGCACCAACGACCAAGCAACCTAAATGGGACCCCACAGCCGGAAAGCCGATCGTCTACCATGATCTGCCGAAGGGGTTCTATGAAAGCTGGGCCCCCTTGACCGAAGGACACTTACGTGAGATCACTGACCTCGTCGACGAAGCCGTCATCGAACGGAAGTACACGGTCAAAGATATGATCAACCGTATCGCCGAGATCAAGACTCTCAACAATGTTCGAGAGAACCTAATGCTGCTTGCCTCAGAGGCTCATATTCAACATAACAACCTCCTTGGAATCGACACCGGCCTACCGGCAACTGAGCTTTCTCAAGAAAAACCGGCATTCTATGCAGAACTTTCTGCAAACACAACCGGGAGGGTTAGAAAACGACATATACGACATAGGTGCAGCCTGCTTCATTCCTTACCTAGATGAAGATGGGTATCCCATACCTAAGGAAAGGAAACCAGTGGATGCTGTCGTGGATCCCGGTGCTCCCGAGTCGAAGTTCTGGGCTCGTAAGATGACGTACGGTGAGCTGGATGCAGAAATCATTGCGCTGCAAAAGAAGCTTGACACCTTTACGTTTCCCAACCCAGAACAAGACTGGGGGAAGTTTTGCGAAGTTTTCCCAGGGGCTGGGGATGAGAGAGAAATACGTACATTACTGAAGGTAATTTACCTAAGTTGCGCCCTCTGGTCGTCCTTCACGATATCTGATTTTTTCCATATCGGCTTGCGCGTTCAATTAACAACGGGGTTTGTTTACAACTGTACCAGGCGGGAGTGGTGCCCCCGAAGGTCTCCTGCAAGAACGAGCAGGAGAACCGGAAATTTCAATTTGAACAACGGCCTGCAAAAGAAAAACAGCGGCACGAGGAGAAGATAGAGAAACTGATCAAAAACATTCCGAAGGATATAAAGTTCTACTGGAATAATATCGAGAGCAGGATGTTGCTGAAAATCGGGTCGACGACAGCATCGACTGCGGAAAACATCCTAAAGGATCTTCCAGGTGCGTATCTCGGTTTCATATTCCATTTGTGCACCGTAGCTATGTAATTACTAATCGTTTACATTGCACACAGGTGTGAGTTATCGAATATTGTCAAACGTTCCTGAGGGCCAGCAAGTCGACGATGATGACTACTTCTACACTCACAAGATTCCGCAGTTGGTTTTCAAGAAGGACTTTCTGCTGGAGCCCGCATCACCTGAATCCTTCACGACTCTTCCCAGGCTTCCATTCACCGGTTTCATTATGGATTGCGAGTATGCTCTGGACTCGAACAAGAAATGGTTCCCGAAACCTCTCTTAGCAGGAGAGTTCAAGCAATTCCTACACAACTTCAACAATTTGACCACGTGTGATGATTGGGTAGGGGGATGTTTCTGTGGCTTCCAACAACACCACGAGTTCTTCGAAGCCGCCAAGCAGTTTTGCCACGGGAACGCCGAAAAGATGTTCTGGGTGAAACCTTTGAGCAGATCGAACATGATGCCCTTGGAATCCGGCGTTGCGCCACGGAACTACGCCAACCGTATGGAGTGCTTTGTCTTGTGTTACTACGTCAAGGAAGCAACACCTACAGGTCCGTAGATGTTAAGTTACGTACAATTCTGTGATTGCCTTTTGGCGTCTAAGCATGGGCAATCTGACTAAGCAGCGCTGATTGCTCTCGCAGACGAAACCCACGCAGCCGTGCATAAAAGGCTTCCCTGGATGAAGAACTTGATTAGAGTTCTCGGTGAGGAGGAGAATGCGGATAGTGATGTCGTCGATAAGCAGTTCGTGGCTTCTTGCCGAACCAACACCTGGGAATATGCCCCTGTACACTCGTCGAAATTCGCCATTAACTCCGAGGGTAAAAGAATTAACAAACACCAGAAGCCGCTGAAGCTCATCCACGACCTCATCAATATCCATATGCGAGGTCCTGAGTTAGAGGGGGAAGCGAGGGGGAAATCTGCGTACGAGGGGGTGTTACCTCTTCATCACGATTATCACTTCATCTTGGATGCGTGCTGCGGTTCGGGGACCACTTCGGTAGCCGCCAACATGTTGGGATTGGGTTCCGTCGCTTTCGATAGGTAAGCATTCATGTCTACATCCATTTTTTGAAAAAATACTTTGTATATCGGTTTTAACAAGTGCTGGTGTCTTGGATGCAGGGAGCAAGGTATGGTCGACTCAGCGAAAGAGCGCATTAGGTTTCCTGATGGATTTTTCTTTGGCCGACGAAGTGTTGAGCAAGCAGGAATACGACGAGGTGAAAAGGCAGAGAGAGGCACATCGTAAAGAGCAAGAGAAAGTCGAGAAGGAGCGGGAGAAGAAGACGGCGGTCGAAATGAGGGAAACGGAAAAGGCCGCCAAGCAGCAGGAGGCCGAGGCCGCCAAGGCCGCCAAGCAGCAGGAGGCCGAGGCCGCCAAGGCCGCCAAGAAACAGCAGGCCGAGGCCGCCGAGGCCGCCAAGACCGCCAAGCAGCAGGAGGCCGAGGCCGCCAAGGCCGCCAAGAAACAGCAGGCCGAGGCCGCCGAGGCCGCCAAGACCGCCAAGCAGCAGGAGGCCGAGGCCGCCAAGGCCGCCAAGAAACAGCAGGCCGAGGCCGCCGAGGCCGACAAGTCCGCCAAGCGGCAGCAGGCCGAGGCCGTCAAGGCCGCCAAGAAACAGGAGGATGCCGCCAAGAAACAGAAGGCCGAGGCCGAGAAGGCCGCCAAGAAACAGAAGGCTGAGGCCGCCAAGAAGGCGGGGCCTATACCTAAGCGGAAAGTGGCACCGGGCGGAAATCCGGGATCCGATCAGAACAAGAAAAGTAAAGCTCGCTAGGCAATGATGATTTCCCTGCTAGGACATGGTGCCAGCACCTAGGTCAATATTTGTTGATAGTCTTAATAACCTATTGTCTCAGTGCAGAAGTACGCTGATGAAACACGTATGGTATATCTTGATATGACAATTGTAAATAAAGTATATTCTCCAAAAGTATTGGCGACATATGTTGTTGTGGAACCGATGTCATTTATGGGGCGGGTGACATGCCTCCGCTTTCATTGTGATTGCCTGATTATATTGGTTAAATGAAGTTGAGCGGTACCACGACGACCATTGAGGTATGAAACCTATTCCCCTCTCTTCCAAAATCATTTCCCCGCTCGACACTTCATCGACGCACCTTTATTCCCATCCATCTCAGTTCAATCAATTCCAATGACAATACTTGCTACTTTGCGGAAGGAAAATCCAGATAAAAACGTTTGGTTACTATGGTTCCCTGAAGAGTCCTCGCCCTCAGAACTAGCGCTCAAGAAATCGATGGAAGAGGAACATAAGATACAATTTCAAATGTATGACGCAAGCGTGCATGATAATCTGCCTTTACGGATGAAATTTTTGTACCCAGTTTGCCTGCACTGCGGGCTTCAAGATCGTTCACAACTTGCAACGTGTACCGGCTGCTATCTTGCGAATTACTGCAAAGCCCCCCAAACTTGTCGGAAAGCTGATTACGCACGGCATAAGTTTTTCTGTCGTTTTGCAAGGGGTCATATATTAGGACAGCCATATGCAAGATGCCGACCTTTGTTTAAGTACCCGGGGGATACGCGGCATCCAGCAGAACGGAATTCCATGAGTGCTTGGTCCTATGGGGACTACCTGCAGTTTCTAGCCTTTTGGGAAATCCAATGCGTCGCATGTTTTGCAGGTCGGCCAAAGGGTCGCCCCGTCGTGAGACAGCAGATATCTGGCGGGCAAATCGTTACCTCGGTGCGCATTGAAATGCGGGACGCCACAATTTTCAAAACCCCTCACTTTCAGAAGTATACAGCAAGAATGGGGTTTGTACACTCCAACTTACACGCTCCAGATTTTGTATATTCTTATCCATTTTACCGTCTCACTCCGTTTGGTCGGTTGATGATGTGCATCTGCAAGTTAAGGTGCCCGAAAAGCATACTTCAGAGGTTGCTTTCATAGAATGATTGGCAATGCAGACAGGATAATCATGGACTTCGCAGACACGCCTTCGTCGCAAAATAATAGTAGATATGTACTTGTAGGTCCTTCGATCCGAGCGGACTAGTACCGGGTATCTGATAGGCTAATAATTCGGCAGGTCCAAGACTTTCCAAGATCATAAGCTCTATTTCTTGCCTAAACTACTCATTTGCCCCCTTTTCCCGTCAGCGACGCACCTGCTTCTACTTCTACCATAGTCATGCCATCCAAGCGGCAGTCTGTTTTCACATACATCGACCAGTTTGCCAAAAATCACGGGGAGTCTTACCCATGCAGCAATACAGTTCTTCTTCCGCCGGGTATGACTATCCAAACGTTGTGGCAGAACTACAATACACAATGCGTCGACGGCGAAGGCATGGAATGCTCACTCAGCCTTTTTTGTCGTGTGTTCAGAGAGGAGCTTAGCTCTTGGGTCAAGTTCCGTCGGATGAATTGATGCTATATAGCGACAGCATATAGCTTTGTCATTGAGCAAATTGACTTATCGTTGGAACACCGTTAAATATAATTGTATTCGAACATATTTTGAATGAAATTGTTATCGACGTTTCACATTTCCAATGTTGTGACATGCTATGTTTGAGACATGCGGGCCTTCGATCCGACCCACCTGAAAGAGGTCATTTGATTGGCCAACTGAAATCACGACGGCCACACTACTGAGATATTTAAGCACCTACCTTGTCCTCACAACTCACTTTTCAGCTTGGCACTTTTCTTTCTTCACCTGCCACCTCATCCAACCATGCCATCCAAGCGAGAATGTATTGTTGCCTATGTTCTTGGCATGTATGCAACATGCCCTACTGCCCCCAGAATGAGAATGAGGAATTTTGACTATCTTCCTCATGGTATGACTGTTCGAATGTTGTGGAGGAACTACAATGAATGTTATATGTGCAGGAATGCGGAAGGCAACAAATGCACGTTGGGGTATTTTCGATGTGTGTTTCGAAACGACCTTGCCTTTCGGTTCAAGTTCCGACAGGTTCAGCCGTAACGTTACCGTCAACGAAACCACGGCGGCTACGAGTCAGAATGTTATCTTGATTCCACTTTGATTTCGAGTAAGACTTAGGATTGCAACCTCCCGAGGGTTAGATTTTCGACTACTTTTCGATAAGAATAGTATACTTAAACATATGTTAACAATGTGGTAGAAGTGTATAATGTTCATTCGTCAATGGCTTGTGTTTCTTGCCGATATGCTGATGTGCCTGTGTATGGGGTTTTCTGCCTCGGTTGTGTTTTTGTCTTTCATTGATTAAAAAATCGGCGACTAAGTGATCCCGCATGTGCGAGATATACGAATTTGATTGGACCAAAAGTACACTACTCTTGCACGACCCGCGGTCCACTCACGACCAGGTACAAAAGCTCTTGCCCGACCCTTGAAGATTCATTTCCCCCTGTTTCTTCTAACATACGCACCTTCAACCATACCTTCAAACATCTGCTGCTTACCTTGAAAGCATCGCCATCTGCAGGTATTATAGTGTGGCGCTTGCGATTACATAACACGCTACCTCCAATATGAATGCACCTCATTTCCCTGCAGACTTACCTGTTCAGCTTGAACGACTGCACATAGAATCCGAAAAATGTCGTGTGTGCCAATCCTGGAATTTGTTTCTAATTCGCGAGGAACTGTTCGTCGATCCTGCGCTGCATCCTAGATATGACATGACTAGACATGACCCCGCTTACGCGAAGTGGAGGTTTATCCGCAAAACGCGGGAAACATGGTATTTTCAACTGTTGGATGAGCATGTATACTCCGACGAGCAAGGCGTCGCTGACATAAGAACCCCAGTGACAATGCCGGTTCCCACGGACTATATTCCCGAGTTGAACTCCGGTGCCTCTCCCGAGAATGATGATGATGGAAAGTGGTGCAACTGCCGTTAGGAAACATATACGCTTGTGTACAGTCTTTATTTTATATTTGCAAGTTCACATTAGATACTTACACTAATGTATTATTCTGCTAGCTTAATACACCAACACTTACCCTTATTTATGTGCTCCTAGACATCCTAGACAATTATTTGGTGTGTATAGATTGAATTTGTATGATGATATAGATTTGTGTATCATATGCTAGTACCCATCTCAGTTGCAACTTGTTTTCTGGGAATTGAAGCATCCGAATATGCACATCCATAAACGTGTACCGTGCATACTGACCTAAATTGCACATGGATGTACCCATATTTGCATACGGGAATCGGCGACTAAGTGATCCCGCATGTGCGAGATATACGAATTTGATTGGACCAAAAGTACACTACTCTTGCACGACCCGCGGTCCACTCACGACCAGGTACAAAAGCTCTTGCCCGACCCTTGAAGATTCATTTCCCCTTGTTTCTTCTAACATACGCACCTCCAACCATACCTTCAAACATCTGCTACTTACCTTGAAAGCATTGCCATCTGCAGGTATTATAGCTCCACATTTATCCTCACAATATATATATTTTCGACTTTTGCTATGGGTTTCGCACGACTTTCGCTTCAACTGCTAATCACCTTGCAAGCATTGTTATCTACAGGTATAAAATCCTGCAACATCGTGGCCACGTTATGCCTTCAATTCTACGATTCGGAGTTTATGGGACACGCGATCGTGATGAAGACGCTGCAGACGCTATCAGTAAACATGGAATGGTCCACCTGCGATGTCCTCAATGCAATGTAGACCGCTGGATGATATGTAAGTTCTTAAACACCCTCGAGGACAGACATACGGGACACCGACAGGACTTAGGGATCGTTTGGTGGCGCTACACCCGGAGAATTCGGAAATACATGTTTTTTGACCTTCAAGAACCGGAACTTTATCCCGACCAGAGCCCAATAGGGAACGAATGGGTTACCCCAAGGACACTGGTCATTCCAATCGACGTCACTTGGGCGCTTATTATGACGCGGCATCAACGAGATGAAGAGGAAATCGACCTATATTGCGTGCGATGCAATTGCCTTGACCAATAAAGCTCTGCCATTTATGTTCTCCGATAGAGCGTCAACATTGCGGTCAACGTTACCTCGCTATCGAGGGAATTAAAACCTACAAGTGCCGCAAATAATTGTGGATTGAAGATATAGATTCCAATGTATCAGCAATATAGTAGCCTTAGCACTGTGAAATGATCGAAATCTCTTGCCTAGAAGACATCATAGACAAATATTTGGTGTATTTTGAATAAATTTGTACGATGATATAGATTTGTGTATCATATGCTAGTACCCATCTCAGTTGCAACTTATTTTACGGGAATTGAAGCACCTGAATACGCACATTCATAAACGTGTACCGTGCATGCTGGCCTAAATTGCACATGGATGTACCCATATTTGCATACTTGTACACGATATGCACGCATATGAACAAAAATGCAACAAAAAAATCTACCGGGACTCGCCGAGTACGAAAGCATCATGCACAAATAAATAATTTGAGTAATATTTTGTAATAAAAATTGCGGGACGACTTACGTGTCGCTTACGTGTCGCTTACGTGGCACATTTCAGATGACGTGGCAATAACTTTTAGACGACGAAAATTGTGTCAAAATGAAGGTTTTTAGACGACGATCGAGATTCATTTATTCCCAATAGTCTGTTAAGGACAACGTATGGACGTCGCATGGACATCGTAACCGGACGTGCGGACAACGTATGGACTACCGTAAGGACAGCGTATGGATAGCGTATGAACATCACAGTCGCACGTGCGGACACCGTATGTAATGCCGCAAGGACGGCATATGGACGGCGCATGGACATCGTAAACGTGCGTGCGGACGGCATATGGACTCCCATAAGGACAACGTATGGACGTCGCATGGACATCGTAACCGGACGTGCGGACAACGTATGGACCACCGTAAGGACAGCGTATGGATAGCGCATGGACCTCATAATCGCACGTGCGGACACCGTATGTAATCCCGTAAGGACGGCATATGGACGACGCATGGACATCGTAAACGTGCGTGCGGACGGTATATGGACTCCCATATGGACAACGTATGGACGACGCATGGACATCATAATCGCACGTACGGACATCGTATGGACCACCGTAAGGACAGCGTATGGATAGCGCATGGACATTATAATCGCACGTGCGGACACCGTATGTAAATCCGTAAGGATGGCATATGGACGACGCATGGACATCGTAAACGTGCGTGCGGACGGCATATGTACTCCCATATGGACAACGTATGGACGACGCATGTACATCATAATCACACGTACGGACACCGTGTAGACTACCGTATGGACATCGTAAACGTGCGTGCGGACGGCATATGGACACCCATAAGGACGGTCAATAATAGATAGTCCACACGCATGGGCATCGGTGTCCGTACGTGTGGATAGCTTGTGTTTATAGATATCAATGCGTATGGACGATGCAGTCCACGCGTACGGACATCGGTGTCCGTGCGCGTGGATAGCTTGTGATACACAAAATATTTACAAGGTACAGGGATACACAAAATATTTACAAAATGTTTACAAAATTTTTTCTAGCCTAGCTTTTCGACTTCTTTGCTGGCTTTTCACCTTCTTCATTTTTTCTGTCAACGTTTCTCTTCTTTGGAATTTGGAATTTGGAATTGGGAGCGGAACCGCCCTTAACCTTCTCATCCTTCTTCCCATCCTTCTTGTCCTCCTCCTCCTCCTCAGAGGTTTGCTCCTCGTCCTCGTCCTTCTTGTCGACGCCCTCGCCCCTCTCCTCATCCTCCACAGTCTCTCCGTCATTACCAGCGGCGGGATCCTCGACAGCCTCAACAACAGCATCATTAGCATCACCATCGGCCGCGTTCTCCTCTTCAACTTCCGATTCTTGTGCATCTTGCTTCTGACACCCCCGCACGTCCTGGAACCAGTGACGGCTTGTTCCTCTCGTATGGAACTGCAAGTGAATGCAACCTAAGTAAGTGCATTAAGAGCAACGACAACAATTGACAAGCTAAATGCCACTGGAACAATACAAGCAAACACACCGTGACTGGGGGGTATCCACGGTCCCGTTCCGATACCTCAGCAGGCTCCAACTTCAGGCCGGCCAGTTTTCTCGCTGTCAGCCTCTCGGGATACAGCTTCTCCGTGTTGGCGTGCCTCAAGTAGGCCTTGTGTATCCTGCGTACATAAACCACTTGTTAGACGGCGTCCTTACGTATGTACACCGTCTTCCACCCGTATGGACGGCACAATAAATGGTGTCCACGCGTATGGACAGCAAAACAACACCACGCACACATGTACACATGGACGTTCGTTCGCGTAAGTGCAAAAGGTAAAAATGTGAACGTTGCAGGGGAAGGCAGGGAGGGAGGGAGGACTTGCCAGATAACATTTTTTCTTACTATAACTGACTGGAGGTTGTGCTCCAGCATCTCCATCGGTTTATTAGCCGTCCCGGTGCGGAGTTGCTCGGCACTCACGAGCTCGTCCACCATCGACATGTGGTGGGAAAGAATCCGCTCCACGGGGTAAACCTCCCCCTTATCTGGGAGGTGAACGACGAATTCAACGTACAGCTCGTAGGTATCTTTGGGCAAAATCATTGGTTTCTCGTTCAATGAAGTTCCCGGCCCGATGGCGGCGACGGTAGCCCGACCAATGACAAGGTTCGGGAGGCCGGATTTGGTGGCCTTTCCGGTGTCGTAACCGGTACCGATACGACCCACGTCCGCCTGGGGGGTGGCGAAGACGTCCACCTGGTCCCCTACGGCCAAGGGGCCCCCGAGGTTGGGGGAGTGCTTCTCTGCCTGCGGGACCGGCTCTTCGGGGACCGTCTGCTGAGGCGCTTCCACCTGGACACCGTGCGGACGACGTGTGGACTAAGTCGTTCGTACGGGCGACACACGCGTGGAAACATATAAGAAAAACAGTGAAGAACTGGCACTCACTGGCCAAAACGTACACCCCTGTGGACAACGTGCAAACTACGTGGTTCATAAGGGTGGAAACAATCAAGCGGCACAAGTTGAAAAAAGGTTCACATAACCACGAGCTTGGACACCGTTGCACAACGTGTGGACACCGGCGCTCACAGGCGGAAGAGCACAAAAGCTACCTTTACTTCCGGTTTCTTTTCAGGGGCTTCAGGGGCTTTGGCACCAAGCGCTTTGAAGATCTCAAAGTGCTTCCCTTCAGTGAGTGGCTTGCCAGCAGCAATTGCCAGAGCCACCTGCAGGCACGCCTCTGTCTCCTCCGGGTCCGGCGCATCCCTGTGCCCGTATACCTTGTACCCGGCCGCTGGACCCTTGTACCGGATGTGAAAACCGTCGGGGAAGTCCTGGGTGACCTTCCACTTCCAGCGACCGGGCCCCTCCGAGTTATTTTTCAAATAACTCAACCGGTTGGTGACGTATGTTTTCACCATCCGCAAGGGCACCTGCGGGTGGCGGGACTGGATATGCTTGGCGATTTTGGTGTGTTTGGCCGCCCCAATGACGGCGACCGTCCCGGGGGGTATCATGCCTTTTTCCTGCCAGTCGTCGATGACCTCCCGGGCGTCTTCCTTCATGTCATTTAAGACTTGGGCGCCCGGGTCCACCACCAACCGCGCGGTATTTGCGGCCTGCGCAGCCTCTGCAGGTTGCGCTGCACCCCCTGCCCCGGCAGCCCCTGCAAACAGCAGCATTTGCTGCTGCATGCTTTGCATCTGCTGAAACATCTGCTGCATGGTGGTGTTTGACGCGGTCGCCTCCACCAAGCTGGTTTGGCGACTCTGGTTTGGCGAGGGAGTGGGGGCGGTGGGTGGTGATTTCGGGATCTGTGTGCGTTGTCTACTGGGCTGAACTCGTCTGGCCATGTTGGGAACTTACGAAACAAAATTTGCGAGGAGGTTCGTTTGCTGGAGGACTGTGGGAAGGGAAACGCGGTTTTATGAATATAATTTTTGCCGTGCGGCGGTTTTTCATCATCGTGGGTGCATGGCCGAGTGGTCAAATGTTGGTAAGCCGAACGCGTTCTCGCGAGGGTGAGGGGTTCGAATCCCCTTGGAGGCATTGGCATCCACGATACCCCATTGTGTTCTAGCGATAAGAGGCGATTGCCGCCAAGGACGCCGCTAGTGCACAAGGGGTGTCGTGGGTGCCAACCCACGCCTCCATGCCATTTTCAGTTTCTGTAACTCATGGAGACCGTCCGATTAAGACGGGGGGTTCATCTGGGCCGTCGATTGCACTGTCCGCTGGGAAACAATCCCACTGAGTGCCTGTTCTGGGGTAAATCGCAAGCAGCGAGAGGGCGCCTAACCCCCCTCTCACTTTGTTTTTTTTGTTGTCCCCACGCTCCGATTTTAGCCCTCCATCGACCTTTTTTAGGGGTGTTTTGTTTTTTGCCATTTTTTCGCTAAGTATTTCTACCCAAATGTCCACACGTGTGGTAAAATGTGCTGTCCGTACGCTGTCCATACGGTTTTTATGTTTTTATTTCCCATGAGGTCAGCTTTTTCTTTTTTGCGTCCGTGCGTGTAAAAAAACCGTCCATGGGACATGAATCATACGGACAGTCAAGGCTAACTCGAATGGACAGCGTATGGACTGCTAACTGACGTTTCCACGCGTGTGGACAGTTTTCAACAAAAAACGTACAAACACTATAGAGTCGTACGAAAACACGTAATTCACCGTGTGCTTTTGCTATCCATCCATGCGGACTGCTCAAAATGTGTGGTTATTTCCAACCACATGGACAGACCGTCCATGGGACATGCAGACGTACAAAAATGCGCCATTTCATACGAAAATTCGTACAAAACCCACATGGACAGCTAACTGACGTTTCCACGCGTGTGGACAACCGATCTCATGGAACCGTATGGACTAGAATGCTTGCGGAATCCACACGGACAACACATAGCGTCCATCCATAATCTAACGTGTGGACGACGAGTTTACAACCTTGACGTAAGTGTTGGTGCATGCGCGCAGATGTGACATGGAACGTATGAACATCGTTGTCCATACGCTGGAAACCTAAGCCGGGCGTGCGGACACCGTACGGACGACGCACGGACGACCAAATATGCCATTTTGTCCCTGCGTTGAATGCAATGGTGAAAGGTGGTTATCCAGTAAGCAAACTCTCCGGCACGTGCGTGCCAATGGACTTCATGGTGATCGATCGCCGTCACCAGAGCGACAACAAGATGAGGAGGAGACACAAGAACGCAGTGATGAGGAGGAATTCCCAGAAGATGTTGCCATCCACGAGGCGGCAAATGCGACGATCGAAAAAATCAATCGGCTCTTCTTGGGACCTCAAGAGGACCCAAGCGCAGAGGTAGGTCCTCCTTATCAGCTAAGTCAGCAATTCAGCATTCATCACATTCATGTGTTCTTTGAGGATGTGTGTGTGTGTGTGTGTGTGAGCAGGAAAGTGTAGAAAACGTCCAAGCGTCCGCTAACGTCGTGGCGAACAATTTCGTGTTGGATCTTCTCGTCTCCCACAACCACCACAACAGCTCGCAGGCCTACTTCGATGCGATTCTGAACATTCTGCGTGTTCACTACATCGACAATGTAGCCGATAGTGCACATACTCTCATCGCAGAGGTTCCATCTACATATGCACAAGTGATGCAGAAGTGGAAGGAGATGTTCAAGGGATACAACGAAGTGGACGTTTGCCCCGAGTGCTCCGAATTCTTTTAGGACGAGCACGCCAACTGCGACAAGTGTCCGAAATGCCTGGAACCGAGATACGAGGACGGAAAGACGGTGAACGGGGTATACATTCCAGGTCGAGCTCGCTGTATTTTTCGATGGTGGCCGCTCGTACGAAACGCTGTTCACCGTATTCTTCCTGACGCCGGAGTTAGCCATGCTAGCGCGTACGTGGTGGAAAGAAGGCACGTTGGACAAAGACCCCCAAGCGGAAATACATGGTATACTCGGTGAGTTTACTCCGAAATTTCAATCCATGACTGTGTACACCGCATGGACGTAAGGGCAGTACCGTGCTCTCTTTATTGATTTTATCCCCCCACCCCCCTAGAAATAAATTATTATCAGTCACAAACAGTCGCGGCGGAATTGTTATTTATTTACCGGACTATTTGTTTATTTGTTGCGATTCGTTTTCGTAGAAATCTTATTTAATTCCGACTGTTTGCTTTTACTGTTTGTCACATAGACTATGGTCGCATCAATATATTTAATTATTATGTTTGTGGTTTGTTATAGGCCGCCGCGTGTCGTTTGTTACGTTATGGCCTGAGTGCTGGTCCGCCCTATCATTATGACGGCACCCTCTTATAAGCTGAATAGGATTGAGTTTCGGCACATATACAAGCCGAAATCCGGTGCGGAGCTACGTAACTATGCTAATAGCAAGTGTTGGGAGCGGTATTCACTTAAAGCCACCTTTCGTACATGTCATCTTATCGTTACGCGCATCTTCGGGTTTTCACTTCAAGTCAAGATAATCACTGCACGCACAAGGGATCTCACCAGTTCTTTCATGACACGGTACCGGTATTGAATTTATCATAATGTTTTGTTCTCGCCACTGCTATCCCTCGGGCGGTGGAGGGCTAACTGCTTAACTAGTGATATCTTCGTAGTGTCAAATATTACCGAGGGCAAATATTACGGTAACTTTATTTTTTGTTGGAATTGCGGCTTGTGGGTTGACGTACGCCATTCAGCATCGAGTGTTATTTCTTAATTGGGTTTGTCGATTGCAGTTGTCGCATGGCCGAGAACCGACGACTTTAATTAATTTCCAAACTATTGGTTGTCGTGTCGTGTGTACGTGGCCAAATTTTATTTATTAATTGGATTTGTCGTTTGACGTCGAGTGACGCGATTTAGAAATTATTTATGGGGTAAAATCAATAAAGAGAGCACGGTACGTCGTCCGTAGGTACGATTGGCATCGTCCGCCCGTGTGGACAAAGCAAGTGCGGAATTCGTATGTCGTATTTCCCACTGCTCGTGCAAGCTCGTCCATGTAGGTGAACACCATATGGATGGTATGCACGTACGCCGTCCGTACGCACGGACAATGTTACCCACCCATGTGAACAGTTTAATTGCAGCGGAAATCTTAGGTCTCATTTCCCAGAGCTCGTGCAAACCTGTCCATGACTGTGAACACCGCATGGACAATTCGTTCGTTCGTTGTCCGTACGTGTGTAAGTAGTTATCCACCCGTGTGGACAGTGAGTGTAAGGAATTCTTATGTATCGTTTCCCAATGCTCGTGCAGACTCGCCAGGATTTCTCAACTTCGTTCGCAACAAGTGGGACATATTTAAAGACCCGAGGAACATTGCCATTATGGCGTGTGCAGATGGCGTCCAATCCTTCAACGACGGCATTCGCACGGTGACTCCGCTGTGTTTTACGATTGTCAACTTCCCGGGAGAAATTCGCTGCAAACGAGAATACGTGATGACTTGGGGAATCTGGGATGGAAAACCGAAAGTCAGCAGCAAGTTCTACGACATGTTCACCTTGGAGGTTAACAGACTGACTAACGGCGCACGCATGTTCGATGTGATTACCAACACGGTTTTCACGTTCAAGCTCGTGCTGTACAAAATGCTCGAAGATTACATTGGCTTGAGCGACGCGGCGAGACGATTCGGAGCTAATTCGTACTACGCTTGCCTGAAATGCTGGATCCGGGGTACCGAGAAATCTACAACTGGTCTAACGAAAATCATATATTCCTCACTACACCAAGGACTGCAACCAGGTAAACGCATGACCCCGTCGCTTGTCCCCTTTCCTTCTTCGGCCGTACGTACGGAGTATGTGTGCCCACCGTGTGGACACCCCACGGACAGCTCGTGGATTTTAGCTTAAATTATGTGTTAAAGAACACCCTGTCCGGGCTTGTGGATACCGGCGTCCGCCCGCGTGGACGCCTGGAGTCCGATGTGTTCCGTACGCGTGATTCACCGTCTAAGCGTGTCGTGTTGATTTTCGCCGTCATTGAGCAGGTGAACCAATCCCTTTTCGCACCAACAGCGAAGTCCGTGAAACCCAGCAGCTCCACGCCAAGATGATCAGAGAGGGACGAGTGCCTAAACAAATCGTCGAGGAATTCATGAAGCAGAGCGGGGTTAAGGAACCATGCCCGATGTCAATCATTCCTGATTTTGACGTTGTACGGGACTACCTTCTCGACCTGATGCACATCTTCTACAACCTGATTCACGGCGTCCACTGCGTGATTTTTGTTGATGGTTGGGGACCGAACACACGCAACTATGCGCGGAAGATGAAGGTCCATCGATCGTGGGTTATCGCACCCCCACCCAGAAATGTAAACGATCGAAGATCTGCTGCGAAGCGACTGGCAGGTAAGCTTGTAGGTCGTTTGCGGGTTTCTGCTGTTCCACACGGGTGAACACCGTGTTGCCGCCGGACGGACGGCGCATGTAACCGTACGGACGACGTATGGACCATCCACTGTATGCCTAACAATGTAAAGTCTTTGCAGACAAACCATCACCGTGGGGACTGTCACCGATCGCAAAGACCGGTGCAATCAAGTGGGTACGAGGTCTGAAGCTCGCGACAAATATGGGACCTCTAGCTAAGAAACTTCTGCAGGAAAAGTACAAGAACCCGAAAAAGGTGCGGAAGATGAAGGCCGCGGAGCTGGTGGTATCCCTCACTTCTGGGATACTGGGCGTTATTGCATCCTGGCAAAATGCTGACGGGCAAGTTCTCCGACCACAATACGCGAGGTTCGTTGGTGAATTTTCGGTGGTGGTTCGAGAATTAACCGCCCCCTCAATTCATCCAGAGGCACGTTAAGCCTAATCAACCCGTGTGCTTCCGTGTGGATGTTCTCGGACACCGTACGGACGCCGCACGGACGGCGTATGAAGCCGTTGTCCATCCGGTTGTTCCTCCACCATTCACACCTGGCATGTCCCGGTTCGAGATTAAGGTTACCTCTCATTTTGCCTTTCAGGAAATGAACAAGCTGCAGAGCCGAGTCATGCAGTTGAGAGATGAGATGGAGCGGAACAACTCCCCTGAGGCGTTGGTGATTATGTCGCATCTTCTCGTGCACATTGTCGACCAGCTGAAGGACAACGGCTCTGCACGGGAAATCTGGATGTATGTCTTCGAAGACTATTTCGGGTTGTTGAAGCTGTCCATCAAGACCCGCTCACAACCCGTCGCCAGCATGATGAAAGGACTGGAGTTGCGGCGAACGGTTTCCATGGTTGCTGGCATCAAGCGAATGCATCGAAGTGGTCGAGCTCCCCAGTATCGACCTCCTGCAAAGCAGAACATCTTTACAACGAAATCAAGCACTGTGCGGCCAACCGCTGGTGAGCACATCCCTAAGTATCATGTGTGCCATGCATGTTAGTCTTTCCATGCGTGTGGATGCTTTTTAAGTACGTGTGCACGGAGTCGTTCACACGTGTGGCCAGCGATCCATACGCACGGACGGTACTTTACTATTGTCCGTTTGGTCAATACCACCTGTCCAAGCGCGTGGACGAAGAGCCCACGGTGCGGACGACGTCGTCCACATGTGTGGAATACCTGTCCGTACGTACGGATGGGTTTTCACTATTGTCCGTTTTTTTTTCTCTTCAGTCTTCTTATGAGACAACTAATTCGCTTGCGCGGCGTCAATCGCAACAGATGACAGAGAAAAGATTCAAGTCTACCTTCGTACCGAGTTCCCCGAGTACGACACTCTGTGCAAAAAGTTCGACGACACACTCGACTCATTCAACAGGTACCAACTTATGTGCATGTCTGTAAATTGTGCGAACGCCACGTGGACGGCGTACGGACGGCGTACGGCCACCGTATGACAACGTACGGAACATTGAGTCCACCCGTGTGTACTTGCGAATGCAGGAACATTGGACAACGGAATCGTCGCAACCGACGGGCGGGTCGTCGAAGGCCGATGACGAATGACGTGGTTCCGGTGTTTCTACAACCAGACACGTGGAGAAGGTGCCCAAGAACTTTGCAGATTCAGCCTTTCACCGAGGAGGAGCAGACCTTCGCCTTGGCCGGGATCGCCCCGTGGACGGAGTATCCTAGCATCAAGATTGGGCGTGAAGATTTCCGAGTGCACGACAGCGACATTGGTTTGAAGAGTTGTCAACGGTATTTCAAGAGCATCTTTCGAAGTCCGGGAGTGCCAACTCCAACTCAACTTCTTACAGGCGAGATACCGGACGATGACGTTGAAGATAGGTATGGGGAAATCATGAAGATCGTCAAGCTTGATCTTCCCGGTCACGAGATCTTTCTGTTGAAGGCCCATTGGTACCCAAAGGCGGCTGCGCTTGCGGACGATATCAGCAAGAACATTTACCTGCGCAAAGACATGCCATGGGACGTGTCTCAGCCATTCGTTCGCGCAAACAGTATTGAGAATCAAGTGGTAATTCAGGATGTTCCTTTCATGCCGGCTTGGCTTGCCCGGTACAAAGGAAATGTTGTCCCTTTGGCCATTCGACGACGAACTGATTGCTTGCAAGTTGTGTTGGATCGCAAGGCGGATTTCTTCCAGGGAAGATATCTTCCGTTGAGCTGGTACGGCCCCAAATCAAATTTTCTTTCGGCCCGCCTTCGGCCCGCCCGGTCCAAACTACAAAATGCCCGAAAATTTTAATCTTAAGTATGGGAAAATGTAGAAATCGCAAAAAATTCATCAAAATTTTAGAAGTTTGCGCCAAATTGGTTCGGCCCCAAAGCAATTTCTCTTTCGGCCCCTCTTCGGCCCGGGCCTCATTTTGGCGACTCAGTTCGGCCCGGGGCCGGCCAATTGGGGCAAGATATCTTCCCTGATTTCTTCCGTGAAATCGATGATAACAGTAGTAGCGAGGATGACCGTAGGAGTTCATCTGATTCAGATGATTGCGGATGATACACGATGTATTATATATGTAAATAAACCGTATGTGCGCGGACACCTGTATTCACACGCATGATTCCGCTAATCCATACGGGTAAACCCTTATCCACACGCGCGGATGTATGTGTCCACACGCGTGTTTCAACAAACTCCAATTTTCCATACGTATGGATTGGCGAATTCCGATCGTCCATACGTCTGTCCACACGTCGTCCGTACACATGAGTTCGTTCGTTGACACGCCCCCATGGTGCCCATATATGGCTGATGAAGGGGCAAGCAACGCTCGGGCACACCCAGGCCCGGGTGCAATGGCTGTCCGCACGTGCGGACAAGCGCAAACACTTGAACAAGGTATTCGCTTAAGTTTTCTTAAGTTTGCTTAACTTTTCTTAAGTTTTCTTATCTTTTCTTAAGTCCATGAAAATTATACCGCGTGTCATGTTTTATACAATTCGGGCATCAGCTGGCCTTCAGAATGCCCGTGGACATCGATGTAACAACGAGCGAGGACGCGAGCGAGTACGTCAGAGCAAAAGATAAGAAAAGTCGAGTGAAAACCGTGTCTTGCTGAATGCATGGTGGGCGGCGGGGGACTCGATTAATTATACACAAGAAAGTTAAGCCAAAACCGTGTCCTGCTGGTGACTGAAGAGAGTATAATTTGGGTGGCGGGGGACTCGAAGTAATTATACACATGAAAATGTCCGCCTGGAGGTTTATTTGACCCATCACGCACGCACTACATACAGTCATACTAGTACGTACGTACAGCAGGTCGTGCGTCACACTAGGTGAGGTAGTTGCTTGAAGGACGGACAATCGATTTGAAACAAGTAGGGCGCGCCGTAGAACTTATTATTCAAATCTTGTTACAAGACTCTGTCTTGAAAATTTTACTGGCGTTATTTTGTTGTAGAGAGAATGCAGCCCGTTCCCGCCGCCCCTTTGAATACATTCCCCCTTGCGCCCGGCACGGGGGGCCTCCAGACGGCAGTAGTACAGCCAGGACCAGCGGTGCGTTGACCTTGATGTTCTTCTTATTTTGTGGAATGCGTTGGCAGTGGGTGGGGATGCATTTGCTGGGACACAGTTGTTTGGGAGGGGACGGCTGCGATGCGGGGACAGCTCCCTGGATGGACACGCGCCCGAACCGTGGGGCTTTTTTGGTTATGGTGCGCCTGCAGGTGTATGCTTTCCGGACTCGGTAATTAGGGAGGGGACGGCTGCGATGTGGGGACAGCTCCCTGGACACGCGCCCGAACCGTGGGGGTTTTTTTAGTGTATGCTTAGTATGTGCGGTTTTGGGCAATGAGTTTTTTCAGTGTTGTATTACACAAGCGGCAGACCTTTTCTTTTCCAGTGGCTCGAGTGGGCAGCATTTCATGTGGTAATTAGGGAGGTGACGGCTGCGATGTGGGGACAGCTCCCTGGACACGCGCCCGAACCGTGGGGGTTTTTTTGGGGGTCTTTGTGTGGTATGTTACGCATGCAGTTTCGGTAGGCATGCGCTGTTTTTGCTTGCTATGCACGGGTACGTACGGAGGTGACGGCTGCGATGTGGGGACAGCTCCCTGGACACGCGCCCGAACCGTGGGGGTTTTGTGGGGGTCTTTGTGTGGTATGTTACGCATGCAGTTTCGGTAGGCATGCGCTGTTTTTTGCTTGCTATGCGCGGGTACGTACAGAGGTGACGGCTGCGATGTGGGGACAACTCCCTGGACACGCGCCCGAACCGTGGGGGGTTTTTTTGGGGTCTATGTGTGGTATGTTACGCATGCAGTTTCCGTAGGCATGCGCTGTTTTTTGCTTGCTATGCACGGGTACGTACGGAGGTGACGGCTGCGATGTGGGGACAGCTCCCTGGACACGCGCCCGAACCGTGGGGTTTTTTTGGGGGTCTTTGTGTGGTATGTTACGCATGCAGTTTCCGTAGGCATGCGCTGTTTTTTGCTTGCTATGCACGGTAAATACGGAGGTGACGGCCGCGATGTGGGGACATCTTCCTGGACACTCGGCCGAACATTGGATTTTCTTGTTGGCACTGGAGCCCATGCTCTTTTTGTTAGGCGTGCGCTCTTTTTTTTGAAGACGACGTGAAGGGAGGAACCGTCTCCTTGCTTCACCACTGGCAGGGCGGAGCTCCCGTAGTTGGAGCCGCGGAGCACGTTGCGTCTGGAGAAGAGGTCGCGGTGGTGCATCCTGCGGTGAGTATTAATCTTCTTCTTTTTTTTGTGCGGTTGCCAATAGCTTTAATGAAACAAAAGAGGTATGCTTACTTCACGCACCCCAGACCCGAGACGGGAATTGGCGTGTTGCCGATGGGTCAGGAGTTGCGTGTTAAGAGCGCTGTTAGCACTCCCTACGCGCCCCCGGACCCGTGGCGTCACGGAGGAACGGTGTGGGTTGCGGTGTGTATCGATGGTCTTCGCAGGGGGGAGCTGAACAGCCTGAAGGTGGACCCGGAGCGGGACGCGGGGCAGCCGGCGAAGAAGCTGTCCAGCCTTCCGTGGTGAGTTCCGACCTTTTACAGCCATTCTACGCGCCCCCCGTATTCCTATGAGAGAAAGAGCGTGGTGTGCCTGCAACACGCGGAATCTGTTGAGGTGGGTTGTTGTGGATGCCGGTGGGTCGGGAGTTGCGTGTTAAGAGGGCTGTTAGCACTTTCTACGCGCCCCCGGAACCCGTGGCGTCACCGAGGTACCGTGTGTGTTGCGGTGTGTATGGAAGTCGCATGGGTTAGTGCGCAGGCTGTTGGTGACGGCTGCGATGTGGGGACAGCTCCCCGGACACGCGCCTGATCCTTAGGGGCTCCATGTGATAGTGGGCGGTACCGTATTATGGGCGACGGTGTGCATGGTGGGCAGGCACCCGGTTGTAGAAGGTTGCTTGGGATGTTCAATATGTGGGGACAGCTCCCCGAGCACGCGCCTGAAACCCGAGGAATATTTTGTGGCAGGTTGTTGTGGATGCCCATGGGTCGGGAGTTGCGTGTTAAGAGGGCTGTTAGCACTCTCTACGCGCCCCCAGATCCCGCGACGGGTGGTGGCAGCAAGCCGATGGGTCGGGAGTTGCGTGTTAAGAGGGCTGTTAGCACTCCCTACGCGCCCCCGGACCCGTGGCGTCACCGAGGTACGGTGTGTATGGAAGTCGCATGAGTTAGTGCGCAGGCTGTTGGTGACGGCTGCGATGTGGGGACAGCTCCCCGGACACGCGCCTGATCCTTAGGGGCTGCATGTGATAGTGGGCGGTACCGTATTCTGGGCGACGGTGTGGTGCATGGTGGGCAGGCGCCCGGTTGTAGAAGGTTGCTTTGGGATGTGCAAGGTGTGGGGACAGCTCCCCGAGCACGCGCCTGTAACCCGAGGTATGGTTTGTGGCGGGTTGTTGTGGATGCCCATGGGTCGGGAGTTGCGTGTTAAGAGGGCTGTTAGCACTCCCTACGCGCCCCCAGACCCGCAACGGGTGGTGGCATCAAGCCGATGGGTCCGGAGTTGCGTGTTAAGAGGGCTGTTAGCACTCCCTACGCGCCCCCGGACCCGTGGCGTCACCGAGGTACGGTGTGTATGGAAGTCGCATGGGTTAGTGCGCAGGCTGTTGGTGACGGCTGCGATGTGGGGACAGCTCCCCGGACACGCGCCTGATCCTTAGGGGCTCGCATGTGATAGTGGGCGGTACCGTATTCTGGGCGACGGTGTGCATGGTGGGCAGGCGCCCGGTTGTAGAAGGTTGCTTTGGGATGTTCAAGATGTGGGGACAGCTCCCCGAGCACGCGCCTGTAACCCGAGGTATGGTTTGTGGCGGGTTGTTGTGGATGCCCATGGGTCGGGAGTTGCGTGTTAAGAGGGCTGTTAGCACTCCCTACGCGCCCCCAGACCCGCGACGGGTGGTGGCATCAAGCCGATGGGTCGGGAGTTGCGTGTTAAGAGGGCTGTTAGCACTCCCTACGCGCCCCCGGACCCGTGGCGTCACCGAGGCACGGTGTGTATGGAAGTCGCATGGGTTAGTGCGCAGGCTGTTGGTGACGGCTGCGATGTGGGGACAGCTCCCCGGACACGCGCCTGATCCTTAGGGGCTGCATGTGATAGTGGGCGGTACCGTATTGGGTAAAGGTTGGAATGTTTAGGAGGAACTGCGTGACGTGATGTCATAATGATCCTAGGTCACGGGCTCCCTGTTCGCACAGGGAGATGAAGTGGAGGAGGATTACACCTGGGAGGACGTTCTGAGGACCTTTTTCCCCAGATCCGAGGAGGCGTTCTGCATAGTGTGTTTAGAGGAAGTGGATCCGGAGGATGTAGTGGACTGCGGTGGCCTAAGATGCGAGTGTAAAGAGAAATACATGCATATTTCGTGTTTTTCTTTGCTTGTAGAAACCCTTGCCTCCTCGAGGTGGGTGACGTGCCCATGCTGTAGGCAGAACTGGTTTGAGTGAACCTCTTTTGAACACTATGTAAATAGTATATTAAAGATAATGCTACTGAGTCACCGCTTGCCAGTATTGTTTTATATTACAGCTTGTGATTTGTTCATTACAAGTGACGATGTGGGTCTTTCCGAGGTACGGTGTGGGTTGCGATGTGTACGGGAGTCGCATGAATAGCTTAGGGGCTCCATGTGATAGTGGGCGGTACCGTATTCTGGACGGCGGTGTGCATGGTGGGCAGGCGCCCGGTTGTAGAAGGTTGCTTGGGATGCTCAATATGTGGGGACAGCTCCCCGGGCACGCGCCTGTAACCCGAGGTGTGGTTTGCGGAGGGTTGTTGTGGATGCCCATGGGTCGGGAGTTGCGTGTTAAGAGGGTTGTTAGCTCTCCCTACGTGTATGGTAGTCGCATGGGAAGTGCGGAGTCCGGTTTGTAATAGTATAGGAGGTATTATTACAACATTCTATAGGAGATAGTCACGATGGGAATAGTATCAATAGTAGTAGCCGTAATAGTAGTAGTAGGAATAGTAGTTGAAATAGCGATAGGAGTGCTAGTGCGTGCTGGGGTACAATGGTGTTAACTTGTCATGGGCAATGCCCATTGTCCTTGATGCTGTAGGTGCAACAGCGAAACAAACGCCGTTGCTCAAATGCGCATAAACGACAACGTAGGAAGAAGGCTAAGGCTGCGGCGAAGAGTCAACCACAATGTCCGCCGGCGGAGAGCGAAGGGGCTGGTGCCCATGTGCGAACCCGTTTCGTTGGTCCGAGTGTCGACTTTTGGGCCAAGCTCAGTGCGGAATGGTTCATCCATGGGGATATCCAGTTTAATGCAGACGTGCTACATGCCCTGGCACAGACTTGTGGGATTGGTCCAGTGTCGTACGAGGCCATCGACAAATCTACCCCATTGGGTAAAGCTGAGCATGTCCGGGGTGGATACGGCGACTTGCGCGTTGGGTGCACTGTGAACGGCACCGTGCCCTTGGTGTACAAGGAGTTCAACCAGACCTGTCATCCCACGCTTGAGAAGCGATATGTGGAATGCGCACGCGAGCTCTACATGACAACCAGCGCGTGGCGGGCGGCTCCGGAGTATGTTGTGCCACCACACAACTACGGAATCCGCCCGCGCCCGGGCCATCGTCCTACACCCTTCCTGCTGTTCATGGACCATGGGATCAGCCTGGACGCCTTCCTTCGGCAGCCAACATGCCCTCTGGACATGGCGTGCAAGCGGGAAATCTGCCTGCGCATGGTGCGCGGGCTACGGGCGCTGCACGCTGGTGGAGTTGCGCATGGGGACCTGCGCGCACATAACTTGGTGCTCTGTCCCAGCCGCCCTGGGAGCTTAGTGTTCATCGACTTCGGGTTGGCACGTCGGCAACCCCATGACGGAATCGCGGTGGATGCCTTCTCTCGAGCACGCTGGAGTCAAGGACGTAAGGTGCAAAAAAGAGGATCAGTGTGGGCTCCGGAGTATGGCGAAGGTGGTCCGACTCCCGCGACGGACATTTGGGCTGTTGCGGCCCTCCTCGTACGCCTCTTCACACGGGATGGAAGGGATGCGCTGCGAAGCGTGTGCGACGAAGACACCCATGCGCGCGTGCCCAACATCCTGAACAAGCGGACACGCATCCCCATGGTGGCCTCGAAGCTATCCAGCCTTATCCTTGACTGCGGGAAAATAGCAGCGGCGGAGAGGCCCACCGCATGCGCCTTGGCAGAAGCGTTTGAGGCAACTTATGTTGACCCTACCACCGGGATGCTTGTCACTGGCACGCCTCCAGCAATCAAGCTATTGCAGGACCGCAGGCGCGGCATTCAGGACCGCAGGCGCAGCCTTCCCTAAGGTATAAACGGGTCTCGGTTAAACTTTGTTGGTCGACGGTCTCTCCTGTTTGGTAACATTAGTAAGCTTTGCATTGCAAGACACTCCTTGCGTACACCACACGGCATGTTTGGTTGGGGACGATGGTGGAGGTTGGTCAATGGCAGTGTGAAACTGAGCAAATGCAGGTTCTTGGTCTGCGGGCTCTCTTGTTTCGTAATATCAGTAAGCGTTGCATTGCCAGTAACTCCTTGCTGACACCACCCACGACTATGCGTGGCCGTGTAAGCATATGCTGATTCTTCGATCGGGTTTGTGGGTGGTTTGGACGGTAGGAGTTCACATGGGCACGGGAGTCCTGCAAAGTGGAAATCGGGGCACGCTTGACAATACCAGATTGCAACTTGTTTGCGTTCAAGTACAACGAGGGAGCTCCGGCGGATTTATTCGGATACATGTTTGCAGCCAAAATCGTACGTTTTGACCCTTGGTATGTGTGGACGCCATCGCCAGATGGCAAACGTGTCGAATCCGGAACATACAACACGGAAGTGGAGGACACCCAACCCCCAAACGGCTATGTCGTCGTGAAGGTGTACGATCGGGAGGTTGCGGCTACCTGGGGCCGAAAGGAGCACTGGTTGCACTGGGATGAATTTGCAAGCGTTCTGGAGTGTACCGCTCAGAACGGAAAAATATTTAATTTAGATTATTTATTGCTGATTTTAGATTAACTCTTTTTCATGTTGATTTTAGATTAAGTTTTCTTTATGTCATCCGGCTATGCCCATGCCCGGTGGTCCTTTTCACGACTCCTGTTCAAATCATGTGCACACAGGTCAAACGCACTAGTTCCCGCTAGCCATCATGAGGAAGCCTCCAAAAAGCTTTGTTCGCTGGCGTGTTCTGCTTTTAAAAAAGGCCCCTGTACTTCTTCTATATCCTAAACCCTTTGACTTGCCTTTTACCGCTGCACGCGACCGGCAAGCATCTTTGAAACTTCCGAGTTTCAAAGATGCGTTTTGTATTTTGGGTGCACCCTAATTTTACAAAACGGCCGAGCGCTTCCCGTTTGTGCGGGATATTCACATTTATTCCATGGAATATTTCATATGGATTAACACACATAAGCACGAAGGCATCGGCCACGCATCTTTGAAACTAACGAGTTTCAAAGATGCGTTTTTTGTCATTTGGGTGCGCATACCCAAATAACAAATCAGCCGAGCGCTTCCCGTTGGCGTGGGGTATTCAACGCTTGAATGTTGAATATTCATTGTAATATGAGTTAGCAAGCGAGGTTGCAAAGGCATCGGGACAGAATCTACGAAACTGTCCTATGCCTTTGCCTTTGGGTTTGGGTTCGAACGTGACACCCAAACCCAAAGATGCCAAACAGCCGAGGGCTTCCCGTGCGTCCTAACGCACGAAACTTGGCACGAATACTACCATGGTACATATATTTAAGTTACCAGAAGCTCAAGGCTTCAAGTTACTTGTGCGCGAAACGCGCAATTTATTTCTAAGGCAGATGTTTTGGGTTTGGGTTCGAACGTGACACCCAAACCCAAAGATGCCAAACAGCCGAGGGCTTCCCGTGCGTCCTAACGCACGAAACTTGGCACGAATACTGCCAAGATACATATATTTAAGTTACCAGAAGCTCAAGGCTTCAAGTTACTTGTGCGCGAAACGCGCAATGTATTTCTAAGGCAGATGTTTTGGGTTTGGGTTCGAACGTGACACCCAAACCCAAAGATGCCAAACAGCCGAGGGCTTCCCGTGCGTCCTAACGCACGAAACTTGGCACGAATACTACCATGGTACATATATTTAAGTTACCAGAAGCTCAAGGCTTCAAGTTACTTGTGCGCGAAACGCGCAATGTATTTCTAAGGCAGATGTTTTGGGTTTGGGTTCGAACGTGACACCCAAACCCAAAGATGCCAAACAGCCGAGGGCTTCCCGTGCGTCCTAGAGCACGAAACTTGGCACGAATACTGCCAAGATACATATTTTTGAGTAACTTGAAGCTCAAGGCTTCAAGTTACTTGTGCGCGAAACGCGCAATGTATTTCTAAGGCAGATGTTTTGGGTTTGGGTTCGAACGTGACACCCAAACCCAAAGATGCCAAACAGCCGAGGGCTTCCCGTGCGTCCTAGAGCACGAAACTTGGCACACATACTGCCAAGATACATATCTTTCAGTAACTTGAAGCTCAAGGCTTCAAGTTACTTACTTTTTTTCAAGCAGAACACGCCGTGAGTGTCTATTGTGGCAAAGATGGCAAATAATAAAAGTCATTATGCGTAAAGAGTCGTTATTCACGGCCGTGACTTTTAGATTCACGGCCGTGAATCTTTCCGAATGGAACCAAAAACCGTTCGATTAAAATCGGACGGTTTTGGTTCCATTCGGACATATGGACATCACGGCAAGACAACTCTTCAGTGTAATATTTCGCATGGCATGGCGATAGCTCAACAGGTACAGTGCAGCGTCATGGATGCATGCACCGGTAATAGCCGGATGAGATAAAAAAAACTTAATCTAAAATCAACATGAAAAATGGGTTAATCTAAAATCAGAGAGAAATAATCTAAATTAAATTGCCTACCGCTCAGAACCCGCCGCCGGGGGGGGACCCTTCCGATGACGACAGCAGTACTGCTGCCGAAGATCACAGTCACGAAGACTCCGCAAGTGATGCGGCAGTAGGGAGCGGCAGACAGAGTAGCCAAGATCAAGATGGCGCGCTCCGGAAACGTTCATGGACGGATGTAATTGGCGACACAGTGCAATGGTTCGATATCGATGGGTCACCAAGCTGAAGGATGGCGAGGAGTAGGTTAGTGCGACTAAGCTGTAGAGGAATAAACTGTCTGCATCGATAGTAGTGAGTGCGCTAGGGAAGGGCGTGGCGCAGCCCCCTAGATGTAAGCAACTTTTGAAATATATTTTACTGCCTGCATTCGGATACCAGCAATCCTATAGTCCGCGTTGCGCTGTTTCCGTAGGTATGCAGCGGGTACGGATGCTTCTCTGCCGTCATGAACTCTGGCAACTGATATCGTTAGCCCCAGGCCCACGTCAACGCAATAAAGAAAGTGTGCTGCTGGGCACAGCACAAGAGCTCGATCTGGAGATTGAGCAGTATGTGCTGTGGGAAGTGATACCTGAACACACGAGTTGCGTGCTATTGGCTGGTATGCAGGAATTCATGCACGCGTTGTTGTGCGGCGGGGTTGTTAAGAAGTTTGCGTACATGCTTCGGAACAAGCTTGAGAAGGACCGTAAACCGATGGCAGAAGAAGGCAGCGAGCCAGGCCGGTGGACCACGGAGGATTAGAACGCTTGCATGACAACTTTTCGCGGGCACGGGCCATGTTGAGTTATTCGTAGAATAGAGGCAACTAGTACCATTCAAACAATGTTGTAACAAATAATGCCTTGTTTAATTAAAGTGACTGATTTAGCGATGCGCGCTCGTTGCAGGATCCTGAGGGGTGATGTGTTTGCTGTGCTGTGCACCTGCCGAGGGGACGGCTGCGATGTGGGGACAGCTCCCCGGACACGCGCCGGAACCTAAGCGGTGATGTGTTTGTTGTGCTGTGCACCTGCCGAGGGGACGGCTGCGATGTGGGGACAGCTCCCCGGACACGCGCCGGAACCTAAGCGGTGATGTGTTTGTTGTGCTGTGCACCTGCCGAGGGGACGGCTGCGATGTGGGGACAGCTCCCCGGACACGCGCCGGAACCTAAGCGGTGATGTGTTTGTTGTGCTGTGCACCTGCCGAGGGGACGGCTGCGATGTGGGGACAGCTCCCCGGACACGCGCCGGAACCTAAGCGGTGATGTGTTTGTTGTGCTGTGCCCACATGTGTACAGGTACCACCTTGGACGTCCTGCTTTCCGTCGGCGGACCAGGTGTCATATTGCGACGAACGCAGCCGGGAGGGTGACGCACGACCGTTTGCATTTCACATCATTACGAACGACCTATTGGACAAGTATATGTTTTCTGGCAGAGGTGCAGCGGGGCAGCGGGAAGCACGAGATGGCAGGCGGGATCTGGTGGCTGCTGTGAAGGAGATGAGGGATGGCATAGCCCTGGCCATCTTTGATATGCAAATTAGGGAGTACACCCAGCTTAAATCCTGGGCCGTGTCCTGCCAAGCTGCCATGACCAAGTGGCAGACGGCGAAGGCAGCGGCCATAGCCAGCAGCGGGGATGACGCATGCCGCGCTGCTAAATGCATTACACTGCAGCAGCAGGCTTCACGGGACTTCGACGACTTCTTGTCGACATTGCAGCGTCATTGGCGCAAGGCTAAAATGGCCTTCGAGTACATCGCAACTAAACCGACGGACGTACCGACTGGCGCCTACATTGCAGAAGAGCCTCACCAGCGGATTACTACGCGCTTGAAGGCATGGGAGGATGGCGCAGCGGCTGCGATACGCCTGGCCAAGGAAGCGCGAATGCCACTCGCGGCCAATGATCAGTACTACCGGACCATCTTCGATTTCAGTGACTACGTGAAAGTGTCTGGGCTTTTCGCGGATGAGGTCGGCACGGCGAGAAACCCACCGATAACGACGCCGCATCCCCGTTACCAGGTTAGGTGCTACTGGTCGAAAATCAAGGAGGACGCCCCTACTGTGCACGCTGCGCGCCAGATGCAGTCGGTCCACCTGTATTTCCAGAGCACCATGCGAGAGGGCGTGGACGCCGTCCTTCGCCACCGCGGTCGGACTGCAGCTGGCTATGAATTTTACGAGAATCCTGCTGCTTTGGGACGGTGTCCGGACAGCCCGGACCAGATCGACCACCTCGACATCGCGCCCTTCCGTATCGAGATTGGTCTTGACGCGGCCCCGAATCTCGGTGCAGAGGCCATCCACACTTTCTCGGCACTCCTTTGCCTCGACGACCAGGCATGTACGGAGGTCTGTCCAGACACCCGGCTGCCTCAGATCTGGAACGATGGCAACATGCGGTTGCCAGACGCATGTCAAGGCTACCCCACAAGCCACCCTTTT
>LGRX02002509.1:0-78970 GCA_001247695.2 Cymbomonas tetramitiformis
GGTCCAGGCAGTGCCTTCCTTCATCCTTCAGTGTGTCTTCGTTTAGCCTTTATATTGCCTTCGTTCAGCCTTCCCGGTCCAGGCAGTGCCATCCTTCATCCCTCATTGTGTCTTCGTTCAGCCTTCATATTGCCTTCCTTCAGCCTTCCCGGTCCAGGCAGTGCTTTCCTTCAGCCTTCATGCTGATTTCGTTTAGCCTTGCCGGTCCAGGCAGTGCCTTCCTTTTGCCTTTGTTAAGCCCCCCTTCCCCCTCCCCCCCCTGTTTCAGGCAGTGCATTCCTGCAACAGGCTTCCTTCTATCTGCAGGCAGCCTTAGATCCATGTGTGGTTGGCTTTTTTGAATTGCTACAGGACTATGTGGAGGCACAGTACATGAAGGACTGCATCCACTGTTTGTACAATATGGTGATGCATGGGTGGTTCTTATGCCATCCTGGCGTATCATTCAAGGATAGTAGCCAACGAGCCCAAGATTCAGCTAGGAAGCTTGGAGAGTTCTTGGAAGAAAACCGCCATTTCTCGGAACTTACCTCAAATCTGCACTATGTTGTATGCCATCTTTTCCAATCAGAGAAGAAGGCAGGACCAGTCGCAAGGCGGCGTGATCTGTATTTGGAACGTAAGATTGGCACCCTTAAGCATGGTGTTGTGTGTCGTGTGAGTGAAGAGCCCGAGAAACTACAAGAACGGAATGAGGCGGTTGTTCACGGAATCTGTGCAATGGAGCACCTATGCAAAGAACATGGCGTAGCACTCCCTGCAGGTATGCCTTTGTTCAGCCTTTACTGTGCCTTTCTTCTATATGCAGTGCTCTCGTTCAACCTTCATTCTGCAATCCTTTTGCATGCAGTGCCTTCTTTCAGCTTGAATGCTGCTTTTGTCCAGCCTACCTTTGCATACAGTGCCTTTTGTTTAGGCAGTGTCTTTGTTCAGCCTTAATTTCGCCTTCCTTCTACAGCCCGTTCCTTTATTCAGCCTTCTTTCAGCCTTCGTTTAGCCTTTCTGGTGTAGGCAGTGTCTTTATTAACCTAACCAGGCAGTGCCTTTGTTTAGCCTTCATTTATCCTTCCTTCAGCCCTCGTTCAAGCCTTCATTTCGTCTTCCTATCGAAGGCAGTAGCGCCTTATGTTCAGCCTTCATGCTACCTTTCTTCAGCCTGTGCCCTCTTTCCGTGTACGCTCTCACTTTTAGTCCGGATTGATGCAGGCAACTTGCAATACATGAAGGACGAGGGCATGCCCGAAAGTTCACTACGCGCTTTACAATACCTTGTGCCGTTGAGTGATTTTCAAGAAGAAATGGACATAGTTGGGAAAATCGCCATAGATCAAATTCTACCCAACAACGTAGATGTGGACGACTGCGAGTTCAAGGTCTATCAACGCTTAGCAATTGGTCCTAAAAATGAAATCGTGGCTTCTTCCAACAAGTTGCTACAAGTGAAGCAATCTTCCTATGTCGTTTGCCGCGACCTAGTGACTTATGGACAAGTAGCCATGATTGTGCAAGTCAGAAAACGACAAGATCATTCATTTACTCGTGGATACGTCCTACTGTGGCAGTTGGACCTTGCAATGAAGGAATGGCATGATGTAATTGCAATTTGCACTTACCCACAAGTACCAAAATTGGTGGCCATTGCCTGTGAACGTGTGCTTGGTAGATGTGCTGTGCTGGAAAACGGAGCGGAGTTAAGAATGTGCCTGATCCCACGTTGCATAAGCAATGACCTCAGGTTATGACAGATGAAATCTGTACAATATGTAATTACTATGTGTATGTAATTTGCCAACTTCCTTAAACCCTAATTATGTACCTTCGTTGTGCTGTTATTAAGCCTTCGTAGAGCCTTTATTATAACTTCGTCATTTAAGTATATAAACGAAGGTACAATGAAGGCTACCTTTAAATCACCTTCGTCAGGCCTTTATATAGGTTTTAAAGTTGGTAGCCAACTTCCTTAAACCCTAAATATTAACCTTCGTTACGCATTTAAGTATACAAACCAAGGTACAACGAAGGTACAATGAAGGCTACCTTTAAATCACCTTCGTCAGGCCTTTATGTATGTTTTAAAGTTGGTTGCCAAGTTCCTTAAACCCTGAATATTAACCTTCGTTACGCCTTCGTTACGCATTCAAATATACAAACGAAGGCACAACGAAGGCACAACGAAGGCTACCTTTAAATCACCTTCGTCAGGCCTTTATGTATGTTTTAAAGTTGGTTGCCAACTTCCTTAAACCCTAAATATTAACCTTCGTTACGCCTTCGTTAAGCCTTTGTTACGCATTCGTTACGCCTTTATTATGCCTTCGTTACGCCTTTGTTATGTCTACATCTTGCCTTTATTGAACCTTTATGAGAGCAAAATGAAAGCAGAAAAATGACGCGAGTGTCTTGGTGGGCCCGGCAGAGTGTTCTCCGAGAACGCAGCCGCCCAGGAGTACATACGCTTGGGGGAGATGAGAAGGATGCTCAAGTCGGTCAACACCGAGCAGCAGGGATACGATGCGATTGAAGCGAATGCAGAACGCAGGCCACCGTCACCCAACAATATGGTTAACACCAGGCTCACAAAGCGAGCCCCGACGCAGCCACCTGCGCCTACCGCAGGGGCAGGACCGTCTCAGGCCGCCGCTGGGCCGTCTCAGGCCGCCGCTGGGCCATCTCGTGCCGCCGCTGGGCCGTCTCGTGCCAGGTCCGTCAGCAGGTCCGTGCTGGCACGAACGAGGTCGCCGCCGCGCAGATGCCACTCACCGACGCCATCGCCACCATCCCGCGACAGTGGGCCAGCGGACAATTCTCGTGCGTTGTCACCTTCACTCGTTTGCGCCACAGCAGCTGGACCCTCGAGTCCT
The DNA here is from genome assembly GCA_001247695.2 of Cymbomonas tetramitiformis. Taxonomy (NCBI): domain Eukaryota; kingdom Viridiplantae; phylum Chlorophyta; class Pyramimonadophyceae; order Pyramimonadales; family Pyramimonadaceae; genus Cymbomonas; species Cymbomonas tetramitiformis. The sequence continues at coordinate 2,862 of LGRX02002509.1, forward strand.
GCTGGCTCTCCTCGTGGAAGGTCGCCGCCTGCATCGCCTGCTCTGACCAACGTTGGCTCGTGGGCGAACTCAGTCTATGTCCCGCGTGGTGCCCGATCACGTTCCCCGCGAGGCGTGTCTTCTACACCTCCGAGTCCACCACGGGCGCAGCATCTGTCTCCGTCCCCCGCGAGGGCACCTCCATCTCCATCGGGGTCAGATTGGGATGCCGTGCGGAGAGCCACGCGCGTATCCGACAGCTCAGTGCACAAGTTTCTGTCCGTGGAGGAGGTGAGGGCCTTGAGGAATCTCCGCAACCTCACCGTCTTCATGGTGAAGTTTGGCGTGACGTTCACAGATCGCTGTCGAGACCGCCATATCGTGTATGAGCTTGGCGTGTGCAACAGTGAACGAGGTCTCCGGCTTCGGAAGCATCCAGGTATCTCCAGCAAGGTCGCCAGGAAGCACGACAAGACTATCCATTGCGGACACCAGGGCTGGCGCCTCCCTCTTGGGGGACAGACGACGTCTTCCAACCTGCTGGAGGCGATCACGTCGGCCTATGCCGATCTGTCGAACTTTGATTCGGGGTCGAGGCGCGAAGGAAGCCATGCGAGGAACATCGAGGGGTCACTATGCTCCTACGTGGGGCTAGAGTCAGCACACGTGCTGCGCTGCATGGAGCACCCGAATGCCAAGCCGGTGCATTACATCTTCATGGAGCAGGAGCGGTGTTTGTTTTGGCGCGCTCAGTTCACGAGCGATTACCTCATGCGAGACGACCGGAAGTTCACGCAGTTGCAGTGGGGGACCAAGGAAGCGGCCGCGCCGTGGGTGCTGCCGGCGCTGGAATCCCTTGAGGCACGTCGTCTCCCAGCCGCTGCGCCGCCCGCCCTTCAGGCTCGAGTGGCCGAGAGGCCTGAGCACATGGACGAGATATGGGCATGGAATGTGGACGAGGTCCGCGACCCCCCTGCGCGTCAGCAGCGCCAGCCTTCTGGCAGTGCAGCTGGACGTCGACAGGGCGCGAGCAGCGCTGCACGCGCATCTGCTCCTTCCACTGGGCGCCACGGGACTTCATCCCATGTCGTTTCCGCGTCGAGAGCGTCCCGGATTCCGGCCGGCCTCACCTTGCAGTGCCCGCCTTCTCCGTCGCATTCAGTGTGCTCAGATGAGACACATGCGTTTGCGCACCACACACAACGACGACGAGAGACGCAGCGGCAGCAACCGCATTTTCATCAGGGCTCCCCGGGCGCAGCGGGCGGGCAGCCCTGACGCACAACCGACGTTGTGGCCGTGGGCTGCCGGCACAGGCAGTCCGCGTGAGGCCAGGTGTGCTGCGGGCGTTTATCTCGCTTGCAGGCAGTGCAGTGGTTTGGTGGTGGCTGGGGCGAGGTCCCATTCCTATGGTCGCCGTTTGGGCGATATTTGAGACAATGGCGTGGTACCTGTCATGGTGCCCTTTCCGGATCTGGTGGGGGCTCTGCGTGGCCTCGCTTTCGCACCGGCTGCCGGTGTGGTGGTCAATTGCTCGGCGTTACCCTCGTCGTGCAGGTTATGACATTTGGGTCCTATGGGCCCTCGCGTATGTCTGGTACATTGGGCTCCTTATCGTGCGCACCACGGGCATTTATGCTGGCGTACACCGTGTTCGTGCCGAAGGTTGGGTGGTGGTACCCCTCCGGGGGGGTGGTCATTTCTTTGGCATGCTGGTCGCAGTGTGCCGCAGCCCTCCTCCTCGTGGTCCTCGCCTGGCTTTGGGTCTGCGCCGGTATTTACACTGAGGATAGGGCGCGCCAGGCTTCTTATGTCGTGGACATCCCTCTGGACGCACGTGACGTTCGAGGTTGGACTGTTCCGTCCTTGCGCTGGTCCCAAATTTTCTTGCTGGGTCGCGTGCGCCTGCCCGCTTTGCCGGCCAGGTTAAACAAGCAAGCCTCGCTTTGCGACGCGCTGGGCGCAGCTTCGGCGGAATCTCCAGCTTCATCGTTTCGCGCAGGCCGCTTACCTCGTGGTTGTCCTTGCGCTGGTGGTCTCCACTGCTGCTGGTGGGAGTTCTCGCTTGGCGCTCGGGGGGTGGAGATTAGTGGCGTGCTTCTTCGCCTCGAACTCGCCAGTAGCCGCAGTGCGGTTCAACAGAATTTTGCGATTTTTTCTGCTTTTGTGCGGAATCCTGTGGGTTGCTGGCAAGTTGATGGAGAGCATGCCTATGCATGGCGTCGCGTCACCCACGCGGAGTGCCTGGAGTGCGTCACCCTGCACTTCTTGGGAGGCTCAGCAATCGTCGAGGCAATGGGAGCCGGGTTGGCAGGCCAACGTCGCGGAGCAGGATGAGGTCTTGCCGTATACCGTGCTGGACGAGCTTCAACCTCTGGGTGACACGACTGTGACCAAGGATGAGGCAGCGTGGCTCGACACTGAGCTCAATGCCACGTTTGGAGGGCATCCTGACTTCAAGGAGGAGCACTGGGAGGAAATGCGAGCTGTTCTTCGCAGATGTAAGGGCACTTTCGCCAACAGCCCTCACGACCTGGCAGGCTACAAGGGCAAGGCGGAGCACAACACGTTCTCCATCCCTTTTGTGGACGAGTCCAAGGCTGCTTACCAGAGACCCAGGAAGTACAGCCCGGGCGAACAAGAGATCATTGACATCCACTGCAAGGAATTGCTGGAGTATGGCTTCATAGAGCCTGCAGCCAAGCATTGCAGACATGCGAGCAACGTCGTCGTGGCTGGCAAGAAGGATCATGAGACTGGCCTGTGGACTCAGACGCGCTTCTGCGTGGACCTCAGGGGCGTCAATCGACACTCCCTTAAGGACAACACTCTGCCACATCGACCAGAGGAGCTCTACCAGAAGGTGGCGAAGGCCAAGTTTAAGACCACGCTGGATGCTACCAAAGCCTTCCATCAGATTCCCATGGCTACGGAAGAGGACAGGAGCAAGACGGCATTCTGGTGGAAGAACCAGTTATACCAGTATACTTCGATGCCCTTTGGGGCTGCTGGAGCAATGCCTATTCTACTAATCTTACGGTGGGTTAACCCGCCGTAAGAGGATTTTTCGGCGGCCTCTAGTGGTGGCGTTATGAGGTCTACGGTGTCAAACCTATCGATTTTCAGACAGTTTATGAGTTGAATGAAAGCTGAGGAACATACTAAGGATGGCTGCGATGTGCCCCATGTGTGTAATGCGCTCGCGAAGTGGGGGGGGTGTAGCGGGTTCCAATCATATATGCTTACGGTGGGTTACCACATAATTTTGTATATTGGTAGATATGTGGCCTTCCTCGATGGCCCTTTGGAAATTTGGAGACCTATGTTGTCAAGTTCTCGAGCTGCTCTTTCTGTAGTGTCTTGTCAAAATTTTCATTCGAGGCCATCTTGACCCTCAAAATGTCACGCGAAGTGAGGGTGGTATGACGGTTTATTACGCTATATGACACGATTTATATGCGATAATTGGTTTGCCGGTTTGTGTTTGTGTTTTCAGGTTAAAAACCCCGGATATATCCGATATAATTCTTCGCGGATGCCTCTTGGGAGTGTCTAAAGTCATCCTGCCACCATGAACATGATCAGGGGGTCAGTTTAGGGGCTGAAATAATCGTTTTACTTAGGGTTGGGTAACCCACCGTAAGGGGTCCTTACGGTGTGTAAACCCACCTTTCGTAGAATAGGCAGCAACATCTGCGTTTGTGAGAATCATGGACTACGAGTTACGTCACCTGCAGCATTGCACTGTGGCGTACGTCGATGACGTAGTGGTCTACACTGACTCCACGCCTGAGCAACATCTGAAGGACGTCGAGGACGTGTTGCGCACGTTGGGGGACGCTGGCATAAGACTGCACGCAGGCAAGAGCACCTTTGGTGCAGCCACGGTGGACTTTCTGGGTTACCGCATTGGGCATAACTCCATTGGCGCGCAGGAAGCGAAGTGCAAGGCCATCCAGGAGCTTCCGAGGCCGCAGGACAAGACGGGCTTCGTTCCATCTTGGGCATGATGAACTACTATAAGGGCTTAGTGGGTGAGCCAGGAGGGCCGAACTACTCTGAGATGGCTCGCCCTCTCAACGACCTGCTCAAGAAAGAGATTACCGATATCAAGGGAGCTTGGGGGAAGGATCAAGACCAAGCGCTCCAGGAGCTGAAGGACGCGCTCTGCTCTGGGAGATGTCTGAGGCCTATCGATTACGACAGACCCCTCATATTGTACACCGATTGGAGCACCTATGGCATTGGCGCAGTGCTGGGCCAGAAGGATGACGATGGGAAGGAGTACATCTGCATGGCAATCAGTCGATCCCTGAGCAAGACAAAGAGGCAGTACGCCAGCTTCAAGGGTGAGATGCTTGCAGTGGTGTGGGCAGTGCGCACGCTGAGACAGTACTTGCATGGCGTTCACTTCACGCTGGTGACTGACCACTCACCGCTCACTACCTTGATGGAGAAGGCTGATCTTCAGGGACAGCACCTGCGCTGGGCAATCAGCTTGCAGGAGTTCGACTTCGTTCACGCATTTCACTTCGAGAGACCTGGCGCTGATGCGACGTATGCGGCAGCTGTGGATCCTTCTCGACTTGCACAACATCGAGCTCACAGCCTAGTGCATCCACAGCGAAGCGAAGAAGTGGGCTGACCGGCTGTCCTCGGGATCGTGAGGTGGGCGACTGACGGTTGAACCGCCAGTGATCCCGGCTGCAATCCTGCACCCTAAGGCAAGCAACATATTGGCCACCCGTCCCCAAATATGGGGGAGCTATATATCAAATCCTGAAGGGGAAGCCCTCTGTCATAACATCCCAGCCGGTGGCAATCTCTATGCACTGTGCAAACGCACACAAGTTCTCCGGGTAGGAACAACCGCACCTTCACAATCATGATATTCTCTGCCTCAGCCTTATCCGTTGCGCCAACTCTGCAAGAATAAGATTATGCGGGTTAGCTCTCGAGAAGCGGGCAGATAAGCCAGGGAAAATGAGAAGACCATGTATTCCAAAGCCCTTTCCACTGACGAAACATCTCACCTAAGACGCTGGGCTGCGTTTATCTCATTCATTTTTTCCTTCACCTGCAAATACAGTGCGAAAGTTCTCAAAGAGCTCTTCCGTGTCCGATAACAGAAGGGTGCACACCGTGTTTGACTAACCAGAAACCGGTTCAACTGCAAACTCGAGGTTCGCCGGGCAAAAGCACCCTAGACTACCGTGTTCGAAGAAAATACCTTTCAGCATCCAGGCTTGGTTACGATTGGAGAGACCCTACCGCAGTGAATTTAGCTCAAACACAAACACAGCGTCGAGGAGGCGCATCTGGACGCACCCGAGGGTCAGGGTTCAAATCCGTGACAAGGCAATTACGGATCGCGTAACCAAAAGATGACAGCTGTCGTGAGAGTTGTTCCTTCACATTGTTGGCAGGTTGATCTTTGGTCTGCAACATAGTGAACAGTAAGTAAGTCAGTCACCGAACTCGCTCGACGCAGAAAGTTGAACCGTTGAACAATGCTCCGACTGGCTTGTAAAAGCGTTCAAAGGAGTTCTACAGTGTTTGGTTATTCATGCGTGTTTGACCCCCCGAAAAAAGCTCCGCAGGTTCAATTAAGCAGGAAGAAAAACTGCCAGCTTAATGGGAAGCAAGGGCAAACTGAATTCAGCGCGTCAGCACGGAAGTTGAGGAAACGGAAGGTTTAACAAGGTTTGTGGCGGAATTATACCAGAAAAACGTTATTCAGTTCAATTTGAGGTACCGTGGAACGAACAACGTCGAAAACGTACGCCCGGATTTGCTGATGCGTCCCCCCTTTCAAATTGAGGGAGCGGCTACAAGGCGGTCGGGATTACGCTAACATCAAGCGTAGTGCGCCCTGATATCTGTAAGATGTGTGCTAAAATATGACAAAAAGGGACTCACTTCTTAATGATACAGTAAAACCCGGGCTATAAGAAAACAGGATTAAAATGCCAGCGCTGGCTTTCTTAAATTGAGATCGAGCCGAACGCAATCCAGCCCCAAGTCATTTCTTAATTGGCCGTTGGATCGACGATATCCGATAGTTTTCAGGGGGGCGACAGCGTGCGACTTTCTTAATCGACGCCCCGTCGCCTTTTGGCGATTTAAAACCTAGCGGCTGCTTTCTTAATGTTTTCTTAAAACGATGAGTGTCGTCTCAGACGGACAACTGCACCCGAGCAATACAGTAGGCAACCAACAGCAATGGAAGCAACCACAAGATTAGCGCTCCAAACCCTGAAGAGCCTATCTGGCGAGTTTGTGCTCCGCTGAGCAAGAATTTAAGACCGAGAAGAGAAAGCTGTTTGGAAAAGAGGGGCATTCCTACGTCATCTCTCCGAAAAATCTCGGAATGGGCATAACTTTTGATATACTTGGCCATTTTGGCTGGAAAATGAACCACAACTAGGTCTTTTATAGACGAACAGATTGATATATCGTTTGTAAGCATATGCGTAATATTCCGTAAAAGAACGCATTCGCGGTAAACTGTGCAGCGTACGCGAGTGGTATAGTGTAATAACCGAAAATGCTCGGAATAGGCATAACTTTTGATATACTTGGCCATTTTGGCTGAAAGATGAACCACAAATAGGTCTTTCATAGACGAACAGATTGATATATCGTTTGTAAGCATAGGCGTAATATTCCGTAAAAGAACGCATTCGCAATAAAATCCAGCGAAGATTTTCTTAATATCATGGTTTTCAGCAATTTTTGGATCTCCAATATATCATTTTCCAGTCCAAAATTTTCTTAACGTAGGGTGCTTTTGTCCGCGTCTCGAGGGGAAAGCCAGCGCTGGCGTATTTTCTTTTTCTTAAAATTTTGGCAAAAATCCAGCGGCTGTTTTCTTATAGGTGCGTTTTCTTATACCCCGGGTTTTCACTTCTGCAAGTATTTTCTTAAGTTTTCTTAAGTTTTCTTAAGTTTTCTTAAGTTTTCTTAAGTTTTCTTAAGTTTTCTTAAGTTTTCGATATAAACCCACACTGTGCATATTTAAATCGGGGCAGTTAGCTATTGGCCGACAGTATACTTAAGAATTATACTTAAGAGAACTTAAGAAAATGTAAGTACGTGGAAGCTTCTTGGTAGGAGGATATTGTCCACATGGCTTAAGGATAACTTAAGAAAACTGGAGAATCTTATCCAAATGTAAGCACGTGATTGGCTGGAATGTAGGAGATATGCACACGTGTAAGAAAGCTATATGCTGGATATTTAAAGATTGTATACACATGCATGCACGTAATTGGCTGTTAAGAAGACACGTGTAGGCTGGACAATGCTTCCCATCGCACAGATATTTACAAATGTAACATTGTGACTGGTTCCATATTTAGGGTCCAAACCCTAAACCCTAAAACCCTTCAATCAAACAGTCAGCAGCTGGGTACCGCGTACACTACTATGGGATGCTACCCATTCCATCCAGCTTCCAGTTAACTATCTATCTATCTAGTATAACCCACGTGGCTTGGTGACATACACGTGCAGAGTGACAGGCGAATGATTCTGCTGCCGTAGATAGATCTGCAGCACCGTTGGGAACGTCGGGGACTGCTCGCCGTTGCAGTTGAGAGAAGGCCTGGAAGCTGCGCATCCCACCCCAGATTCTCAGTAACTTACACCCCTTGCCGCTTGTGAATTTTTCGAGCAGCCTATGAGAAAATGGCACGTACGACACCACAGGAAAGTTCGCATTCTTATTACCTGAACGAAGCGCGGAAGGGGATCAATGAATGCCTTGGATCTCACGCAGCAGGTGCACCGCATGGTAGAGGTTGTCGCCCGTGTCTTTATTCTTTGTTTCAACGAATAATGCCTTCGTTCCTATGAGCGCGCATGGCAGTAGCAGCTCTACGTAATCATTTGTGGCGAGCACAGTGATTCCTTGGTTCTCCATATATGCATCTTCTACCTGACGGTACGCTCGCAAACTGGCCAAACGGCACACCGTATGCTGGCTCTCGGTGTCTATCACCAGGTAGTATGCAAGGACCTTCGCATATGGGAATTCTGATAGGGAGTCCAGCCCAGTCGGGAGCATGTTCCCGAAGCCAGTGTCCGAGATGGAAACGTGGTAGGAGACTCGCTTCTCCGCCCTCGTGTACAAGGACGACGTGAATTCTTCCAGATTCAGGGACATCCTCAAGTACACAATGATATCGCACGTGCATAATGGCTGTGCGCCCTGCTGGCGGGGGTGCAGCATGCCAACCAAATGCTGCAGTTGTGCTAAGCAGCTTGCGAGGACGGGTGCGTCGTGAGCTACGCGCCTGCCGGTACCCATGAAATAGCAAGGAGATGTCTTAGCCTCCACCGCACCGACCCGAAACAAACACATACACCCTACCGGCCACACCCCCTTAATATGGTCGCGTGTCAGAGGAGCTGTCCTCACACCGCACCATATATATTCCGTGTGCCCAACCCACATGCGCCCACGCTCCACCGCACCGACCCAAAACAAACACATACATCCTACCGGCAACACCCCCTTGTTATGGTCGCGTGTCAGAGGAGTCCTCACACCGCACCATATATATTCGGTGTGCCCAACCCACATGCGCCCACGGTCCACCGCACCGACCCAAAACAAACACATACATCCCACCGGCCACACCCTTTTATTATGGTCGCGTGTCAGAGGAGCTGTCCTCACACCGCACCATATGTATTCGATTTGCCCAACCCACATGCGCCCACGGTCTGCCGCACCCACCCAAAACAAACACATACATCCTACCGGCCACACCCCCTTAATATGGTCGCGTGTCAGAGGAGTTGTCCTCACACCGCACCATACAGTAAAACCCGGGGTATAAGAAAACGCACCTATAAGAAAACAGCCGCTGGATCTTTGCCAAAATTTTAAGAAAAAGAAAATACGCCAGCGCTGGCTTTCCCCTCGAGACGCGGACAAAAGCACCCTAATTAAGAAAATTTTGGGCTGGAAAATGATATATTGGAGATCCAAAAATTGCTGAAAACCATGATATTAAGAAAATCTTCGCTGGATTTTATTGCGAATGCGTTCTTTTACGGAATATTACGCATATGCTTACAAACGATATATCAATCTGTTCGTCTATGAAAGACCTATTTGCGGTTCATCTTTCAGCCAACATGGCCAAGTATATCAAAAGTTATGCCTATTCCGAGCATTTTCGGTTATTACACTATACCACTCGCGTACGCTGCACAGTTTACTGCGAATGCGTTCTTTTACGGAATATTACGCATATGCTTACAAACGATATATCAATCTGTTCGTCTATAAAAGACCTGTTTGTGGTTCATTTTCCAGCCAAAATGACCAAGTATATCAAAAGTTATGCCCATTCCGAGCATTTTCGGAGAGATGACGTAGGAATGCCCCTCTTTCCCAAACAGCTTTCTCTTCTCGGTCTTAAATTCTTGCTCAGTGAGCACAAACTCGCCAGATATGCTCTTCAGGGTTTGGAGCGCTAATCTTGTGGTTGCTTCCATTGTTGTTGGTTGCCTACTGTATTGCTCGGATGCAGTTGTCCGTCTGAGACGACACTCGTCGTTTTAAGAAAACATTAAGAAAACAGCCGCTATGTTTTAAATCGCCAAACGGCGACGGGCCGTCGATTAAGAAAGTCGCACGCTGTCGCCCCCCTGAAAACTATCGGATATCGTCGATCCAAGGGCCAATTAAGAAATGACTTGGGGCTGGATTGCGTTCGGCTCGATCTCAATTTAAGAAAGCCAGCGCTGGCATTTTAATCCTGTTTTCTTATAGCCCGGGTTTTACTGTACGTATTCAATGTGCCCTACCCATTTACGCCCACGGTCTGCCGCACCAACCCGAAACAACCTCAAAAATTCCAGCTACCACACCCCGTTTCAACCGAGCCACGGGTCCGGGGGCGCGCCTCGAGCCTTGAATAACAAGGACACGCGCACGCCTCTCCTAACCCACCGGCTGGGATCCTCACCTACCCCGACCGAAAATGCAATGATGACGAGTAGCCACGGGTACAGGGGGCGCGCAGCGAGCCTTGAATCAGGCCACGCGCACGCCGCTCCCGACCCACCGGCACCTCGTCGAGGAAAAAGACCAATATCTTTCCGTCATGCAGCGTTACCTCCCGAGCAGAATACCATCCCTCTCCGACGGCGGACCGTATTTTAAGATAAGCAAGCAGGTTCATAAAGCAAAGCATAAAGCCACAGAAAACTCACCGTCGGTTCTGCAGGCTCTTCAGGAGCGCCGCCTTCTTCACCCGCGGGCTCCTCGTTGACGTCCTTATTCAGGTCCAACGCGGCTGCTGCACCGGCTTGGGCAGCTTGCCCCACAGCCTGCACACCCGATAACCCGGCTGTGTGTGTGGGGGGGGGAAACATACGCAAAACACGGCCAACGAAAAACGACGGTCTAAGACCATGATGTTTCACAAAATTTAAACTGAAGCTCGCACCGGTGGATCTCCCCCGTTCCCGCCGTTGGAGCGTCCCGCCGCAGCAAGGAGTCTTGCTGCGCGATGGCTACCAGACGTACGTGCGGGAGGAGAAGACGCCATGTTTATTATATATTCAAACTTCAAAATTTCTACTACGGCGGAAAGGGAAGGTGGTCAAAAAACCTTCTCTTTCGAAAGAACGAATAAGCCCCGCCCGCCGCAGTTTAAACCCTCGCCTGATTTGAAATCGAGTGTTCCAAGTATTTATTATTTTACAGTATATATGTCACATGCGTGGGTATGATGACGATCGCGATTTTGATTGGACTACACCACTGACAGGCTTTCCCCATTCACGACATTCCCTGACATATTTATAGTGCACGCGAGCCTTCGCGAATCAGGTTGCCACAAACTTTTATACCTCGACTGATTCAGTGTGTATAATTACTCATCGTCGACTGCCAGACAAATCTTTGGCCTTTTACAAACCCAGCCTCTTCGAGTCATATCTCCTGGCATCGCGCCAGTCATTCTGGGGCTCTCGCGTGAACCCTGGGGCATCCTGAAGCGGGCTTGGTGACATTCCTATGTCATCGGGTGTATAATTCTACCGATTTATACCGACTTAAGCAAACTTAAGCAAACTTAAGCAAACTTAAGAAAACTTAAAGCAAACTTAAGCAAACTTAAGCAAAAACCTTGTTCTAGTGTTTACTGTAGTTGCAGTACTCTCAAGAAAACCGTGTAGAGCTTTGCTCTTCCAGGATTTCTTTCACGCGACAGCTGACGTTTTTGGGACAGCTTGAAAATTGCACGTTGCACGTCTTGGATTTTTCGACATTTTAATTCCAACAATTCCGAAATTATCCGAACGGAATGTCATAATATTCTCGATGGATCAGAGCATTACAATGACGCGTGGACAAATCTTTTAAAATATCATTACACGTGGCGCTTTGACTATTATGTTCTTGGAGACATGACGCGACGTCCTCTCCAAGATGTGCCATCCTTGCTGAAACGACGTTCGTTCTCGTGCACGCATCAATCGATGACAAAGCATGCAGGCAGTATATATCATTGGTCAGAGTTTTTACGTGGCACGGCAATGCACGATTCATTGGCTATCATAGGAAAGAGACTTTTGGGGGGATGGAAGTTGGTCGTAACTCTTTATGTATCGCCCAGGAGCTAAGAACAGTAACGCTGACGTGCCGTCTCGCTACCCGTTACCGTCTACGACGGACGAGACTGGGGCAAGGCATGCGAGAGAAAAGGTGACTGCGCTTCACGCAGGCGTGGGGGAAGTTTGCACGAAGGACTTCTGCGACTACCTGTGCTTAATGCTGGCTGGGGATGTTTCCCCAGGGGAAGAGGCCACGCCAGAGGTGCAGGTTGCCAACTACTGCAAGAGGGCTGCCGTGGAGCAGCTGGGCACGGGACCAGTGCATCGTTTATTCGATTTGCACCACCAGGAGGAATTGGAGTGCAATCATGGGGACATGTTCGACACCGATCTACCCGAGTTGGTGACCGACTCTGGAAGGCTAGCGAGGGCGGCTTGGAAAGCGCTGAGCCTGGTGCGACCTACACGAGGCACGCATGGCGAAGGAAGCCCCGCTGTATACAGCAATGAGTACTTTGAAGGCGAACGCATCTTGAAGCCTGAGAAGGTGGACACCATGGTGTTGAGCAGGCGGTTCTTCTCGCAAGCTCGAGAGGAAGGCGTGGTGTGCTATGAGCCGTGTGGAGGCCTCTGTGCTGGTCTGGAGATGTTGCTCCGCAGTGGCATGAAGGTGGATCGATACCTGTATCAAGACATATCACCGAGCAGTCAGACAGTGGCCAGAGCCAGGTGCACGGCGTTGCTACGACGATATCCTGACCTTATCTCGCCCAGTGCAATAGAATTTGGGGCCTTACCCCAAGATCTGCACGACACGACGAGCGCCGATTTCATACGGGCAGGAGCTCTTCAAGGACGTCAGTGGGTCATGGTGCTGGACTTTAGGTTCAGGGTTATTATTATGGGCTCTGATAGCCCCTAGCCTGACCTGTCTCTGATCGGAACCGTGACTCCGCTAGTAGCTAGGATGACAGTACAGTAGTACTGTACTGTCAGTCATTATTTCGTATTATCCGGGTTTCCGAGATGCATGATAAAAGCACTCGGCCGGACTGTTTATGGAGCTTAGCCAGTTTGTTTTCACCGAGCGGAACCCCTGTTCTCGCAGGTTATGCGCGTCACCACTTTCCCGGTAATTCTGATGGCACAGCGCCTAGCTGTTGCCATGATTGGCTAAGTTTTGACACAGAGATGGGGTGGGCGCCCCCTTAGGCGGTGGTTTTCTTTTCGCGGTATGGCCTCTTTTTGAAGTGGAGATCAGTTTTCGAGCATTTTTCGGCAGCAGTATCGTCGCTCGCTATGGCTTATTTTTACGTTTCACCTGGCCGGTGGAGAGGGCATTCCGCGTATTGTGGGTCGCAACCACTTTTAGCCAATCGGCTCACGACCTGTTTGATGTTGTTTTTATTGCTGAGACTTCTGCAGGAATTGGCCGCTGCATCTACTAGATTACCTACTGCCGCAACTCTAGCCCACGCTCCCCATCTCGACGTCATTTTGATAATGGATACGCCACAAAGACCACGTACACGCGCTAGGGCGCGTAAGTTAGCAACTATTTTCGATGATGTTGGGGCGTTAAACTCGGCTACCCCCACAACACCGCGTTTGGCTACATCTGACGAGTCAGCTACGGTTGCGACACTCGTGCAACGGTTACGCAAGGATTCCTTTGATCTGCAGTGCGCAAAGACAGCAACAACTAAGGTTTTGGGAGGCAAGACGACAAAATTTCATGGCAATGAGTCGTCGGCTTCGGACATTTTTTCACAGCTGATCTCCGAAATTCAGCAGCTCTTCACGCTGCAGTCACAGGCATTTGCACCCCTGTTTGAGCTGGCTGCTGCTGATGTCCCTGTCATGCCTGCTGCCAATGAGCTCCTGTACTCTGTGCTGTTGCTGCTGACTGCGCCAGGGTCTCCTGCCCGTAATTGGGTGGAGGCTTCTGGAGCCGATGTTCCTGCTGATGGCAAACGTGCCACCCTCGAGGTGGTGCGTATGCTTGCTGATGATTCGACTCCATTCGAGTCTTTTGCTGAGCTGCTTGAGGTGAGAATCTCGGATGAGCATGACCCTGACTCTGGCATTCGTCTTTTTAACAGTTGTCTTCGGGATGCACAGCGTCTGCAGACGCTGCCCGAAGACGCTGTTAAGAGACAATTCCTCTCTGCTCTGTCTGGGCCGGCTTACGCCACGCTGGTTGACTCGTTTGCTCGAGCTGACCAGCGTGCGGCTGTAAGTCTGCTCACCCTGCAGGCACGCGTGCGCGAGCAGTACCGCTGCGGGCGGCTCTCGGGCAAGCGCACTGCAGGGCGCCCCATGTCTGTAGCATCTTGCACCACTGACACTGGCCTGGCTTCGGCCATTGATCGGCTCAGTGCTCAGTTGGTCAAGTTGCAGCGGGATGTGGATTCCCTTAAGAGGGGTGGCCCCAAGCCGCCTCCTGGGAAACACACTCCGCGCAACTTCCACCGACCTGGAGTGCAGCCGCTTGCTCATTCCGCCTCTTCGGAGGTGGCTTTTGACAAGCGGTCTGGCACCTTTGTCCCAACGTGCAGGCACGGAAAGTGCCGCGCCGTTGGGTCAAAGCATTGGCTCAGTGAGTGTCCTCACAAGGACACTCACCCGTTGTCCATTTCGGCATCCTACTGCCAAGCTGTCGAGTCTTATGACTCCGACGTGCTTGCCCTTCGTTTTCAGCGGTACTATGACGCTGGAGATGAAGGGTCCATGGAGCACTTATGTGCTCTCGCGGGGCAACCTGAAATCTGTGAGCTATCAGCATATTCCTTTGCTACAGAGCCTACGGCTCTGCAGCAGTTCAAGGATGCTGCTGCCTCTGCTGAGTCTGCACCTACTGAGCATCTCTCTATTGGCCGTGTTGCATTTTCTGCGGTCAGCGGTCCGCTTGCTGGTGGTGTCGCTGAGCCGACCACTGGCAAGCAGCTGCTGCCGCGGGCCTCTGCACCTGTGCATGATGAGCCGGTTGACTTGCATGAAGTCAACCGTGCCACCTTTGTGCCGCCGTCTGCCTCTCTGGCTCTCGGCCCAATGACTCCTGCTGACAATTCTTTCAAGACTTTTAACACTATCCACCCTGACTGGCTTGACGTTGAGCCTGAGCCTGTTGAGGTGTGTGATTCCGATGATGATGGGGAGGGCTCCAACTACCCTCCTGGTGTCTGCCTGACTGAAATTGAGGGGGGTGCACCGCCGGCGGCTGCAGCATTTCGGCGGTTCGGAGTCCCCAGAGGCTCCAGGCCATTTGGCATTGGTGAATTTGCTCTCAGCCTTTTTATGGTGGCTACGTTTCTGTTCAGTGCTACGGCGATGCCGACCCTCGTGGTCGGCGGTGGTGTCAGGGGCCTGGTTGAGCCCGGAGCCACTTACGACTACGGTGCAGTTCATCCCGGTGATGCGGTGCTGGATTCTCTTTACCCGCCTGTGGTTACTGCTGGTTCGTCATTGACGCCGCGGGATGTGACACAGTTCTTTTCTCAATCGACCTCGGCGGCTTTGCAATCTGGTGATTCTACCGTTCCCCTCTGGGATCCGCCTGACCCGCTTGGGTCTGGTGGTGTCAGTGCTTACCAATTCTCATCTCAACTTACTTCGGATGTTTTCCTGCCTTGGGATCCGTCTGCCGAACTCGGCTCTGCCGACCAGCTTTGCAGTGGCTAGAGTCTGCTTGTTTCAGATCCTGGAGGTGTGATTAGCCTTAGCCGCAGCAGTGGGTTGTGCCGGGACAAGTCCCCGGGCACCCAGCTAGAAGTATATCTGTTTCCAGTGAAGTAGCTGTTTGTTATCTGTTTAGTTTGCTCCGCTTGCCTAGCCCTGTTAGCTACGGTCACAGCTCCGGGTGGTGTGCTGGACTTTAGGTTCAGGGTTATTATTATGGGCTCTGATAGCCCCTAGCCTGACCTGTCTCTGATCGGAACCGTGACTCCGCTAGTAGCTAGGATGACAGTACAGAAGTACTGTACTGTCAGTCATTATTTCGTATTATCCGGGTTTCCGAGATGCATGATAAAAGCACTCGGCCGGACTGTTTATGGAGCTTGGCCAGTTTGTTTTCACCGAGCGGAACACCTGTTCTCGCACATGGTGTGTGGGTTTCCATGCCAGGATCTCTCCCCTGCTGGAACGCTTACAGGCCTGGATGGCAGGCACCGCAAATTATTTTATGAAGTGGTTCGGCTTCTGTCCACGCTGCAGCAGCTACAGCAGCAGAGGCCCCCAGGATACATCCTGGAGAACGTGTCCCCATTGTCGCACAGACCAGGGACCAAGATCAGGAACGAGGTGTTCCCGTACATTGCCAGCGTCATTGGCCGACCAGTGTCCTTTGACGTAGCACAAGCAGGCGCTTACGCACATCGATTGCGAGCGTATTGGAGCAACCTGTTTCATATCCACCAGTTTCGCTCCGTTATGAGCAAGGTGGCGAGACCAGAAGGACGAGTCGTATCGTCAATCCTATGCAAGGGCTGGCAGCCCAGACCAGTGATAAGAACAGACCGCGCGCCTCACTACGTGGTGAACGTGGTGGGAGAACCGCTGAGGGCTCTTCCCACCATCATGGCGACGCAAGGGTCGAGAGCATTCAGAAGAGCAAGGATGGGCACCATAGTGCGCAACCAGGACGATGAGGACACCGAGGAAGAATCCCGAGAAGTGAACCTCGACGAGAAGGCGCGAGCCATGGGCTACAACGCAAGTGAGCTACGCATGGCTGATGGCCTGAACGACGTAGAATTGACGAGCATTCTGGGCCTGGCCATGGATCGCAGGGCCATGGAACTGCTGATGGCAGTCGCAGAAGCAAGCAGGAAGGGGCTTCCTCACAGTGAGGAGTCCCCAGAGGCGGAGAGTTCCCCAGGACAGCCTATCGCTGTAGACAACAACTGGGCAGACCACGCGAGGTCGGACCTTCAGCAGAGGCAAGCTTTGCTGGCGGAATGGGTTGAGAATTCGAACGCATATACTCAGCAGGTGGCGAAGACCATGAGTCACCGTGACTGGGAGGAGAAGCTGCAGATAATGTGCTCACAAGGGCACAAAGGTGCAGAAGGAATTGGGGCTCAACGACAGAAGGCTGGAACCAAGAAGAAGAAGAAGAAGGAGTGGCAGCTCTACGCCATCGAGCAGTATCGCCAGAGGCACGAGAGCCACTTCGTGAAGGAGGGCGCAACTCCAGCAGCGCGCGTTGCTGAAATCTGTATAGGCAGCCCTGACTGGGAGTCCCGGTCAGGCCCCTATGACAGACTCCTAGGACCAACACTGGACTGCTGACTGATCTATAGGTTCGTGCTGTGACACACGCTGTGTCACAGGTAGGCTAGACTCCGAAACCGTCCGAGACCGTTCCGGGTATATCTAGCTTAGGGTTTATTTATCTTATGAGTTTATCCACACAGTTCGGGAGTTTCTGATATCTAGTGAACTAGGATATTCCAGTAGGTCGTGGCCCCATCCACGCTTTTATTCCACTTGCTGATTTGGCCATGATTGGCTAAACGGCCGCTTGGAGAGGTGGTGCGCGCATGCGCGTTTGGGTGCGACTAGGAGTTATGGTATGAACTGCTTGCGGTGAGCAACTGGGAGTGGCGGCCATGGGGACCGCGCCTCATTACGGACTAGTCTTAGCAATGTTCGGATCCAGTTTTGCACCGGCACTGGCCCTGCTGGTTACTGTTTTCTGGGCTGGTGTTCGCGACACCTTCGACTTCGACGACATCTTCGAGTGCCCCTCGCCGCTCCGCTCTCTCAGCTTCTCTCCGCTGCTGACCATTACCATTTTTCCGCTACCACACCCAACCGCACGACTGCGTACCACCTCCCCTCTGGCTTTTCAGAGTATGGGTATGTTAACCCGAGCGAAGAAGTCCCTGGACAGGGACAGTGACATCGACGCCTCGCTGAGGCTATTAGACGGAGTTCGGAACAGTCCGACGGTGCGTACGCCAACTGTTCCGACCCCCGCTCCGAATTCCAACGAGGATGCAGACGTGGCGACCAGGAAGTACTTGCAGGAGCAGAGCAAGCTGGTTGACGAAGTCTACAAGGCGCGTCTTCACCGCCAGTGGGCCAAGGGTATCCGCGAGGATGTCCTTGGTGACAAAAAGCACCATTTTCGCGGTACGGACGACGCTGGCCTCCTCTCCGAGCTGGTGGTGCAGCTGCGTACGGAGTTTCATTCGGCTGGGCTGGAGCTGGCATCTTTTGACCTCGACGACCCTCTGGCTCGTGTGGTGACCAAGGTCAACGGCTTGCTCTACGACGTTCTGGCTCTGGTTGTCGAGAAGCACAGCAACGCCTACGTCTGGCTGACTGGGACCGACGCCTCGTCTGACCGTGATGGACGGCGAGCCCTGGTGGACATCATCAAGGGCTGTGTACCTGTGGCGCTACGTGAGTCGCACCAGGAGGAGCACGCCGCGTTACGTTATCCCGCAGACACTGACCCGCAGCCCATCTTGGCTCGGGAACAGCGTCTGGTGCGGGATAACAAAGCTACGGACTGGACACCCACCGAGGAGACCAGGAAGCTCTCCATGTACAACCGGCTGGACCCGGTGTTTTACACCGCGGTCAAGGTGCGGTACCCTCTCGCGGCCGATCTCGCGCACGTATCCTTGGCGTCTCTCCGCTCCCTTGTGGTGGAGATATATCAGGCTTGGGCGCAGACGGGGGCGGGGAAGACAGTCTCGGGCAAGAGCGGCATCTCCGCGCAGCTCTCCAGCACCGAGTACGGCGCCCTCCTCAACAAGATCAACGAGCTCCAGGATTTGCTGCGGCAACAGCGCGGGACGGATACGCCACCGGCGCAGCAGCAGCGGCAGCAGCCGCAGCGGCAGCAGCGGCAGCAGCAGCAGCGCGGTACGCAGCGGGGGTTCCGTGTCGGCACGCACCCGTTGCCGCCGGTCGGTTTTGACCGTGACGATCAGAAGGCGAAGCCTTTTTGCGGGAAATGCAAGAAGGCGGGGAAAGGTGAGCAGTACCATTTCTACCGCGACTGTCCGTTGGGCGGGCGTCAGCATCCCCCGCACTCGGCCGCGGCATTCTGCATTCCCATCGACGAGGAGGACGCGGAGGGGGTGCGTGCATTGGCCATGTGTGCCCTGTTCCAGCAGGCGGCGGATGATGGGGCCGAGGCTTTTGCCACTGCGGCATCTACGTACGGGCCGCCTGCGGTACTCTGTGCGGGTGCGGTGGGCGGGATCGATGTGTCCGCCTACGGCTTCACGGTAGAGCCGCAGCAGCCTGCTGACGAGCCCGCAGGTGACGACATTCATCAGCGGCTGGACGATCTCGCCGCGGAGGTCCATGCCGCGGCAAACTGCAAGGTGCACTACACCCACGCATCCTTCCCACCACCGGCGGTTCTCGAGCCGCATGCATCGGCTCTGGTGTGCGGCCCCGCGGCAGCGGGGAACATGCCGGAGGAGCAGGTTCCGGCAGGTGGTGCGGCGGCATCGGCATCCGCCGTGCCGGCCCCTGCTATACCTGTCTCGCAGGAGGAGGATGTGAAGCCCGTGCCGCTTCAATCGGCGCGGGTGACTGCCACGACGGACGGTGAGTTCCCTGGGTTCGTTCAGACTGTCAACCACGCCGCCATCGCGCCGGTTGACCTCACCGGCTACGACACCGACGACTACGAGGACTTTGCCGACGGCAGCTTCCGGCTGAAGCCGCGGGGTTCGCCTCCGTCGGCCAATCATGCTTCCGGGCCGCCCGTGGACGAGCAGAGGACCTACGGTTGTGGGAAGCCGCCCTGGGGCTTTCCTGCCACGGTTGGACCATGGGGAATTCCTTTCCTCCTTTCCCTCGTTCTTTGCATCTCGATCATGGGGGTGGCAGCCGTGCCCGATGCTCAGTCGGCTGCGGGATTGCCTTCGCCTGGTGGTGACCTCGATTGGGAGACTCCGTCAATTTTCTCCACGAATGAATTTGTTGAATCCGTGATCCCGGCTCAGGGTTTCTTTGTGGCTGACAATGTGCCACCGCTTGAGCCGCCTGAGCCCCCTGACATCTTTCAGGATCTTGCTCAGGCAGATTTGAGCTTCGACATGGCCTTCTTCTACGGTGTGGCTCTACATGAGAGAGGTCCTTTCGGGAACCCTCCCTTCGGGTCCGACTTGATTGAGACCACAGCTGGCTACTTTGGTGCTGTCGATTGACTTCTTGTTCACTCTGGATGCACACCGACATGGTGGTGTGCGGAACTCCAGTGACTTCAACAACTTTTCTGGTTTATGTTTTGCTTTTGACATCTACAAGTTACATTCTGGCTTGCTAGCTCGGTGCTTTTCAGTTGTTTAGCGGGTGCACAATGCCCGTAGGTTTCTGCACCTGTGCTAGCTAGAGGGTTTCCAATTTGTGTTTCAGAATTGCACAGTTGGATTAGCAGTTAGGTCTGTCAACCTGGCTCCTGCCCTAACTTATCTTACATTATCTGACTCTCCTAGACAGTCACCACCCACAGTGCTGGGGTGGTGTGCTGAAATCTGTATAGGCAGCCCTGACTGGGAGTCCCGGTCAGGCCCCTATGACAGACTCCTAGGACCAACACTGGACTGCTGACTGATCTATAGGTTCGTGCTGTGACACACGCTGTGTCACAGGTAGGCTAGACTCCGAAACCGTCCGAGACCGTTCCGGGTATATCTAGCTTAGGGTTTATTTATCTTATGAGTTTATCCACACAGTTCGGGAGTTTCTGATATCTAGTGAACTAGGATATTCCAGTACGCGTTGACGTGCCTGCTTGGAGTCCGCCTGTCAAAGATGCGGAGATGAGACTCCCCAGGTTGGCGTGTACCACCAGATTCGCGGACTTGATGGCCAGTGTGGCTGAACAGCAGGTCGACCGTGACAAGCATCGAGATATCCATGACGATGCATGGTGCCTCAGATGGTTGAAGTCCAATGGCAGCGTGAGGTTGCCAGAGGATGAAGTTCGTCGTGTGAGGAGACGCGCAGCGCGACATCGATGGGATGAGGCTACGGACGAGATCTACCTGATCACGCTGTCGGGCAAGGATGATAAGGGCTGAGCTATGCAAGCCCTGTTATAATATTCAATATTATCAATAATCACTGTGCAGTTGAACAGCATACACAAGTGAACGTATGTGCGGGTTTGTGAGTGCAGTCTATGAATCTAGAGCTGCTGAAGCACAACGCTTCCTCACTTAAGTACCTACGTCTCCCATCATCTTAGATGGTACCGCCATTGGGTTGTGAACCCGAGACGTAGGTTGAACGACCAGCATTGTATAAACGACTAGTTCGTTCGTGCTGCGCATGCATGTTCCGTGCATGCTAAAGCGAAAGATGGTTCTTGAAGAATCGACAAGATGTATCTTTGCTCTGTCATCTTCGAGTTCAATCATACGAACTCTCGATGACAGGGATGCCTGATGATGTGACATAATCATCTGGCGACATGTACAGTCATCGTCGACCGTACTGACGACTGTCATAAATGTATGACATGACATGACATGACATGACATGTATGACACGTATGACATGTATGACACATATGTCATCGGTCATAACCCTGACAGATCTCCCCTCTTAAGAGAGTTGTGACCTCACAACGGGCATACCTTTGTATATGTCTTTGATGTCTTTGTTGTTGTCGCTTCTTGCTGGTACCAGTCTTCTTACACCGATTTGAGGCGTCCCTCATGGTGTTTTTAGGTTATTGGGGGGAACTGAGTCCACTTTAGTCCCTCACCTTACAGTTCTTAGGATGTAGCCCACCTTTACGGATATCGTATCGTTGAGTGACGTTCCAAGGTTCAATGAAGAGCGTTTTCGCGATACAATCCTACGCTGGATTACTGATTGATCCACACGTTATCATGTATGTGCTAGACGATTCAAAGCATCCGAAGTCTACGTTACGGATTATTTGCGCTAGCCGTCGTTCTTTGCGAACGATGATCCCACGATTTAACGATTTATAATCGCACGATTCTCGGCCTTATATATATGACTGATCGACGAAAACCCGTGGGTACATGTTTCCACAGTTATATATAGTGCACCCAACCCTTCCTCCCCTCCTGAAGCTACTATGGAGGTTCACAGGCGGCAACGGGGAGCCCGATTTTTGGAGCTTGTTTTTAATGCAAACGGAGTGGCCCTGCTTAACGGGATTGGACGTATAATCCTTTACCCGGTCTGCTCAACTCCTCAATATTTGGTCCGGTACGCGCGCTTTGACGAACATCTATCGCGATGAGTGAGAATGGATTCGCCACGTACTAATGTGAAATTTCTTTAGTTATGTTTGTCAAGCACAACTTAGGATCACAACTCCGTCTACCTCAGTCGATATCTCCGGTAGCTCGGATGACTGGCCAAGAATCCGATGACAAACCACGGTTTTGGCAAAGGTAGCATTAGCAGTTTTTCACAGATATTGGTACCCGCATATGCGTATCTGTGTAAGGGTATGATTTATACAAGGCTCACTACACCTTAGCAAGGAAGGATCAATTCCTGCTCCTGTCATATCAATTTGATGCAGGGTAAAAAATGTTAGGGATATAACCCTGCAGTTCTCGGGTTGCAGCCCATTGCACCGAAGGTGCATCGCAGTCTTTGGGATGCAGCCCTGCAGTTCTTGGGATGCAGCCCTGCAGTTCTTGGGATGCAGCCCTGATATATATATGTGACCGATGGACGAAAACCTCTTGGGTACATGTTTCCACGGCCTGATTATTATTTGGTCGGCAATTATTGGCAAAATTCATCGGCTATCAGCTTTTGACTTAGAAGCCACAATGTTATAGAAGCTGCGACCTATTGTAACCATATGCGGCAGGTATGCCTTCAACATACGTAGACAATATGATTATATGGAACTTATAATCCCACTTAAGTTGCATCATGATAAATTTATCCAGGTGTTAACAAGTGTTCAGGATTTGATAAGGGGTTGACGCCCCACAAGCCAAAGGTCACTGTCTCATAAGGCTCGCCTCAAGTGTGCGGCTTTGAGGATTAGTGTCCTGGCGAGGCACAGTCATGATGCTTCCTAGTCCATAATGGAACTGGAAATGAGAATGCTCAAGATCCGAAGACAGGAAGGCTTTTGGTTGGCCAGAATTACTGTCAAGATGCTTAACTTTGATGGAATGGCATTCGGATACAAACTGTGCAACCATGCATGTGATTTATGCATTGGTATATAACTTTGATGAATTGTCTCTTGTCGTGAACCTGGAAGGAATGACGGGCAATTTAGCTAGAGTGGCGGATTTACTCACTCGGCTTTGCTGTTTATGGAATTCGATGCCTGATGGCACAACTGGCAATCCTTTGCTCAGATGCTTTCCTCAAGACATTGGCAACAACTTGTGTGCCAGCTTCTCTAGATTTAGAAATCATGGATCAACAATTTATGAATCAAAACACATGTATCAAGGTTGATTCAATGAATCCTTCAACTCTTGAATTTCGACAATCAGCATCCCAGGCTGTTGACGTCAAAGTGGTGGTCGTAAGCTTACAATATAGCTTATTCACATTTGAAAAACCATCGTTCTCCTATGTCAGTGCCCCTACAATATGATAGAGCCGGAGAAATGTGCATTTATGATTTCTTCATAATGAACTTTATGTGTCAATAAGTCAAATAAGACTTCATTTGATGTTTCAATCGGCATGATGTACCGTGTCATCAATTTTATGGCTGCTATACACAGATGCTGGAACTTTTGATAAGATCTTTAATTTTCCAAGCAAAATCACAATGATGTAAGGTGTGGCAGCTGTATGAAAATGAATGAATCTATACTCTTCCTTCCTCTCGCAAAAAGAGATGTATCAAACCAATCAGATGGTGATGGAGGATGTTATTCAATCATTATGTTATGTGAAAAATGATTTGATAGAGAATCAGACTGAGATTACTCATCGAATGCTTTAGAGGTAACAATGTCAATCTGAACATTGATTCTCTCTACGTCATATTGGCAATATGCCTGACGTTTTTGAATGTGGCAAATGCCAGATGATGTCAAATGCAGTCGTTGGGTTGCAGCCCACATACTTTGTCAGTTCAGGGTTACTATAGTGTACCCAACTTAGACAATGGTTCTGGATAATGATTGTCATGATGAACAAAGAAATCAGTACCGAAGTTAACTTTGGTATCGAAGCTAATGGAGAGTCAATCAAGAAGTGTCCGTAATGACAACAACTTACTACGAGTTGTATTTTCGTAGTTGATGGATGGCTGACATGTCATTTCATTATGAATAGAACATGGCATTGCTTAGTGATATGTGTATATTCTTCAGCACATGATCACTTATCTCAATGGTGCCCATTTTATTTTTGGGCAAACACTATTCAGAGACTTGTTATGATAAAGAAATATGAATGATGAATGTGTCATTTCAATACGATAGAATTGTGACTTGTTTTATGACTATAAAATTTCTGTCACTTTCCAGAATGAGGATGAACTGTGCTTGGAGACCGTTTGCAGATTGCAGGTTTTCCAAGACTTCGTGGCCTAATGGATGAGGCAACAAATTTCTATACATTCCCGAATGAGCTTTCAAAGAGTCTTTATTCCTCAATGAAGCATGCTTGTCTTATGTGACAAAATGATATGAAATTACAAATATGGTGTCAATCTATATGTGGATGGTTTATACCATTGTATGCTATTCCACAAAATAAATAGTGATGTCAGAATAAAACTTTGGACAATTGCAACTTAGTACAAATTTGAGTGCATTCAAGTCCACTAAAATGTTCAGAATCTGAATCTAATGTGCTTTCTATATGTACAGGATAGAATATTTTTCTATGCGATTCTGGATTCAGGAACTAGAGTCAATGTAAAAGTCTTTTCCTATTTCAGACGATGAAACCCTTATTCCCTTAGGTGCAATACCTTATTGTAAGGAATAGTTATTTTCAATACAAGTTTCAATCGATTTTCTCAAATCTGTCACTTTTATGATGATCAGATTGGTCAACTTTACAGCATAACCACTTCCCCTCGTTGAAGGAGATGACTTCCATCATAGGGCGGTATATTAGCTATTTTCATATGACACTGAAAAAACATGAATAACTCTTGGAGAATTTTGGAATAAACATCCTGGATTGGCTGTGCTTGATTGCTCTATGCCCAAGAATGACCGAAGAGATTGCTTGCCATTTTCCAGCCATATGGTGTGGAGGCTGCTTAACAACGGTTGGGACCATAAGCTAAATAGCTATGTCAGCTATGTCGGAGGCTGAATAGCCATGATTGCACAGACTTTGTCTTTCATGATGAATAGTCCTCTGAGAAATGGTGTCTGAAAAATCAATTGACAACAACTCAACCTTTTGGTATGATGTAGAGCTGATTATCTTTGTTGCACTTCAATTGTTTAATGTGCAATAATGAAATGCCTCGTGATATATTATCTCACAGAATAGGCATTGCTCAATGGCGATATGATCAGATATGTAATGATCAATGAAGATAAGATGGTTGATATGGCTCATTCAGTAGGCATAATTACCTCAAAGAGATGCCAATACACGGATACATATCAAGACATAAGGGCAATAGGCTTATTGTATAGCCTTCAAGGTAGCTAGCATTTATGCTGCATTGGTCAGCTCAGTGGCTTTGACCTTTTTAGGTGTTGTACTCAGGCTGTAGCCTGCATATTGCATTGAGTACTCTTGACACCTTTAATGATCCAATCAGATGATATGTATAAAATATCAAGAATGGTTGCCCCTTTCAATGATCCTCGGTGGCAGAGGCTATAGTGCTTGCACCGTGTCAGTATACAATTCTAGTCTGGATACATGCTAGACCAGATGTATACAATGTCTAGGTCTTCAAAATCAAGCTCATATGTATGTCATGGCTGATGACCTTAGAAATGTTTGATACTTATATGTGTCAACTTCATGGAGTTCTGCATGGTTTGACTGTATATAGTCAGGCTTACCAAAGCAAAAACGATGATGCAACTTAATTGTTTTATTTTATTATTTGTCTTTATTATTTATTTGGTTTTTAGTTGTATTTCTAGCTTATCATCTCCCCCCCTCAAGGAAGTGTATTGCTAGGCGGTTGTCAAGCGCCGTTCAAATACAACAGAGGTCCGACCTCTTTGTGATGACGTGGAAGCTTTCTATGAAGCTGGGTAGCAGTTCTCGGGTTGCAGCCCCTTGCACCGAAGGTGCATTGCAGTTATTGGGATGCAGCCCGAATCCACGTCATTAGCGTGGGTCATATAGTACCCAAGCATGTGCTGTATATATACAACACTACCCTCCAGCGGCGAAGTGGTTTGCAATTACCATCATCGTATGCTGTGGGATATCAATATATAATCAGAGAGCATGAATATATATATATATATGTACCATGTTTGTCAATATCGGAGAGACTATGTCTTCCTTAAAATCCTCATGACTATATGTATAATGGTGCTATACTGATGTCAACACCTTTACTCTGAGTGATTTATTGATTTTAGATGTGATGTCGTGGCAAAAAAAATATGTCCACGTCATTGGCACGAGTCATGTTGTGTCCATGCATACACGATCTTAGCGCAGGTCACAATACAGTGCCCGAGCATACGCGATTTTAGCGTAGGTCACATTGTGCCTCTGTTTATTACATCTGATAATATATGTTACTCATCTTTGTGAGTCTAGACAACATTGTGCTGATTGCAATGCTTTCTCTGGTGACTTATATATCACAGATTATACCAATGTGGTGATCAGTCCAGTGCAATATTTTGTCACCGGAATGTACAGGGATTGTGAATGATTGCAATCCAGCCGGAGAATAATCTCAACAGCTTATTCTGTACTAATGAATTCATCGGAGTTATACTCATTTCGACGATTCAAAAACCCGCATGTCATTGTAGTGACGACATCTCATATGAATATATAGGGTTTTTATCAGAATGCTTTTATGTGATGTCAACATTTATGAACAATTCACTTGCATCTTAGGATCAAAGGAGTTACGCTTGGAAGGTCTTGCATGATGGTCACCAACAGTTATCAGCTGTTATTCAGGTGCCAAATTCTGCCTTCAGCACTGGGACTACATCAACCAGTCTTACAGCGATGCACTTGTCCTTCCCACTCTTATATACGGCTATAGTGCCAAAGTATATCAGGTGGGATATATATATATATATACATTATATAACTATCATCTTCTGATCCAGGAAATGCAATTAAGCATGGTATCAGGTTATATGTTATGTATATAGTTCAGCATTCCAAACTTACTCGAGAATGTAAATGCTGAGCAAGAGTCAACTTATAGTCATTGGAATATAGTTTCCCATCCGAGTTTACACTTTATTAGTGATGGTGGATTTAACGTTGTACAGATTTCAACGTTATTTGTGGATGCAGTGATTTTATCAAAAGCAATCCATCAGAAATCACCAGATCGGAATATGAAATGGATATATGTGTAATCTATCCACCTTCTTCCCCCCTTGAGGAAGCGTAAACTCATAGGCAGTCAGCTGCTTATATACCTTATAGCTTATAGCTTATAGCTTGCAGTCCTTATAGGAAGCAGCTCATACAGTTTTAGGGTTGTTGCCCAACAGTTCTTGGGTTGTTGCCCGATGCATAATCATGTTTGTGTCAAAAACAGCATGATATGTTAATGCTAAATACGAAGTTTTACGAAATAAAACTGGTATTTTAGAGCATATATCGTTACAGTGGCCCTGTTACTCAATACTGTGTTTAGGGTGTTACTTAGTATCAGTAACCCTAATACAGGTAAAAAATAAGCAGTATAACGTTTTTGCAAAGATTTTTAAGCAAAACTGCATTTAATACCCATATAAACGTAAAGTGTTTTTTAGGAGGTAGGTTACACCCCTGTTACACACATTTGATTTTAGGGTTGTTACAGGGCGTTACACATGCTGCATAAATCAGGGATTGACATTTGATATATAAACATTCATTTTATCGAAAAAAATCAATCCGAAATTTTCAAAATGTGTTTTACGTACAGCATTTTGAGAGATTTATTGCCATAGCAATAGCGTTACCCATATATATTCAACACCTAATATCTAGGGTGTTACATGAGATATGACATGTGTCATTATGATTTCCTGATACCTTAATAGGTATAAAATCATAATCTCACATAAAATGGGCACACATTTTTCGTTTTGAAATCATGCGTGGAGCATTTTTACCTATTTTATAGCTTTTTCAGCCGTATATATATATATATATATATATCACATCTCAGTGTGTGTGTGAGTTGCAAGCTAAACAAATGCTGCAACTTTCTTCACTTTTGCACATGATATTTTTCATAGCACAATAGTGAATATCTCAAAAATTCAACATGTATGGTGAACATGAAATATGGGTTTTTCTGATTGAAACCCATACAGGCTATTGCACTCTCTGGTGACATAAAGATAAATCAACTGCAAGTGGATTCACAGTTGTGTCAGATCCTAAGATATATTTGAATGTACACAACGAGTATATCAAGTGATATCTTTGTGTTCAAATACATCTGGACACTGCTAGATATAATCTGAGCAGTATTTACACAACACCATGTTTGTGTGTGTATGTCCATAACCTTTGTCAGTTCATTTATGGTTGCTGATCTGAGTTGGTACATGCATGTGAGTGATCAGTTCTGCATCAACTGTCATATGCAATGTAGATTTTGATGTTGCTCCAGCGATAGTGAATATGGCATGGGCAGTGCTCAGCAGTTACCAGCTGCATATTGAGCACTGATACTGCCTTCGGGTCTGGAGATATTCTCCATCCAGCCCTACAGCATGTTGTTTAATCCTGTTACCATTACTATCGCCATCGCTGACATCCAGTACGCACATGTGTTTACTGGATGTTATCCACATTATTGTATACATTGTTATTGATATATTCACTCTGAGTCAGTGAATGTCAATGTATAATGAATGATAGTGTTTGTGCAGTGTATAGTACTGCTGATTAGTACTAGTGTGTGTGTGTGTGTATTTGTTTGCACACACTTTGCAGTATCTTTATGGATATCACAATATCCTAACAATCATGCAGACAGTCAGTATACCACGTACTGTTTACATCTAACATGATATATATAGTTTAGGGATTGTTGTAATTCCATGATAATCTCATTATGAGTTGCTGATAAATTTTTACATGAAGCTCAGGTGAGCATTCCTTCAAATAATCAACCATAGAATGTACGTGTTACCTGGAGAGCATCTCGGCTCCACCAGGGTACGACAAAGTAATTATGGTGTTGTGATTATTGTCAGGCACCCTTTGCAACATGAATTCAAATATAAATTAGCTTTCACTGCAATATGTTTGTACTCTATGTACTACAGCTGTTATCGTGTTCAAGCTGTAAAGTATAATAAGTATGTACTATTTACAACATTGCAATCATTTAGTCATAAGATGTGTGCATGATATAGAAGTGCATGCACTGTATATTGATGATTGCTGCAAGTGGAATAATTGTATGTGTGTGTGTGCTGATCTGCACACACATGTTGTGCATAGATCATTGTGCTGCCACTTAGTATAATGCTGATGATCAAAAGTATTGTGTGGTCATCAGAACATTGGAATCTGCTGCAGTATAATGATAATGCATTCACAGCAGTATGTATGCTGACAGGCCATAAATCATTGCACGCAGTGATTGTAAACAGTGCGTAGAGATGATTTGCAATAATAGCTGATGTATGTTGTATACTGATGCGAGTGCGCTGTTGATGACAAGTATGAATTGTCGTCGCCATTCATTAGCATATGATACAGCATATTTTTCAAGCGTGATTCATGTGGGCACACGCATGCTGCAATCAACTTCTGCAAAATATGTGACCATCGCGCAGTATGTGACCACCGCGCATGCTGCCACCTGCAATTTAGTAACAATCGCGCAGTATGCGAACATAGCGCATGCTGCCATATGCAATTTAGTAACAATCGCGCAGTATGCGTGTATGATGCCATATAAAAGCAATTCAGTGCAATCATAAAAATTGCGATACTGCGCTGATGATTCTACCGCGCGGAAACGATTCCGCCAACAATTCATCGCATCCGCGAACATGCATATATCCGTGAACCGTTTATCGTATACATTTCATTGTTGCGCCGATATATGCCATATGCACACCTTATCGCGTATATGTGCGATCAGCTGTTGTGCAAGTGCGCTGCGGAAAATCTCCTCGCACAATTATGCGCTGTCGATATGCGAACTATTATTCGGGCTGCAGATATTCAATATTTGCGAACGCTGTCGTATATGCGCCCTCCTGCAAACCTGCGAACAATATTAAATATACTACGCGTATATCACTGCACCCACTTGAGTTCTCGAGTGTCGCGCCTTGACGACTTTTAGAATACCACTGATAAGGGCTGAGCTATGCAAGCCCTGTTATAATATTCAATATTATCAATAATCACTGTGCAGTTGAACAGCATACACAAGTGAACGTATGTGCGGGTTTGTGAGTGCAGTCTATGAATCTAGAGCTGCTGAAGCACAACGCTTCCTCACTTAAGTACCTACGTCTCCCATCATCTTAGATGGTACCGCCATTGGGTTGTGAACCCGAGACGTAGGTTGAACGACCAGCATTGTATAAACGACTAGTTCGTTCGTGCTGCGCATGCATGTTCCGTGCATGCTAAAGCGAAAGATGGTTCTTGAAGAATCGACAAGATGTATCTTTGCTCTGTCATCTTCGAGTTCGGAGTACGAACTCTCGATGACAGGGATGCCTGATGATGTGACATAATCATCTGGCGACATGTACAGTCATCGTCGACCGTACTGACGACTGTCATAAATGTATGACATGACATGACATGACATGGTATGACACGTATGACATGTATGACACATATGTCATCGGTCATAACCCTGACAAAGGAGGTGAGGATAATAATAATAATAAAACATTTACGTCGATGAGTAAGGCAATGCCTTCGGAACGATCTACTCGAGTCTGTTCCCCTCATACATGACAGTCTGCAAGGCAGGAAGCATTCCACAGAGCATGGAAGCATGGGTGACAAGGCACTAATTAAGCGTGTCCGCCACCAGCGTCGGAAAAAACATCAGAGGGCCGCGGAGCTGATGCACGATGGTGATGGAAGCGGAGTGGGCGGTGGTGGTGATGAAGTGAAAAAGCCCACGGGTGCTCCGGCCCCTGGGCCAGTGGTAACCCCGCAGAGCCGGAGCCCTACGGGGCCCTAGCCCCATGGGGGCTGGGGGAAGGGTGGGGGTTTACATAGTTGCCTAGCATTTCCCCTGCGGCCTTTACCACCTCATTTTCTTTCCTATTTTTTGTGCATAGTTCTTGAATGCTGGGCGCTTCCTCTATGGTGTCACTTTCAGGTATGATTCCCGTTTCATGTAATATGGATCTTTCTCTCGCATGACGCCTACACATCCTAGACAATTTTTTCAAAAGTGTTTTCACCCCACGGTGTGGAACCCCGATCCCTTTCAAAACTTTGCCAAAACCCTCTGGTAAATACCCCATGATAGCAAGTTCCTCTGGCCAGTCCACTGCATTAAGAAATGGGGTTCCTCCTGCCTTCCCGTGCTCGCCATCCAGGTGTGCTCCAGGGTACTGATCTCGTTGCTCCCCATTATTCCTGCCCCCAACCCACGGGCATAAACGGGGCGGCAACAGACAATCTCTCTCATTAAGGGCTTGCTCAATCATGTCCGGGTGCAGGCCCGTTTCTTTGAGCAGTTTTGGGGTAATCTTTTTATGCGGAACTACATTAAGAAACCATTGAAACAGCTTATATTGCAGTTTATCATTGTCAAGTTTCTTACTAACGGGGCATCCCACGCTCTCACTGTCAATGGACAATATGACTACATCTGAATACTTATCTTTGTAACAACCCTCCCCTGGCATTGTGTAGGGTCCTTTACCCGACCGATTGTGAGGATACCCAAGCCTGCTGACGCCGTCATTGCATGAAAGAGCTTAGTGTTCGATCTCAGAATGTCAGAATTTCAAAAATTTTGTAGCTCTACGATCTTGTACTATGTTGAGATTGCTCGGACAGTTACCGACACCAGTGAATGTTAATGACGAACTTATGATTATCCGCGAGTGTTAAGATTGCTCGGACCCGACAGTATTCGTACCATCATGTGCACGCGTTTGCGACACCGTTATTGTTGTCGACAGATACCGATAACTACACGAAAGTTGTCGACATATATTGATATTCCGATATCGAAAAAAAAAGTTGTCGACAGATACCGATATCTCCGATATATCGATATATCGGATATCGGAGATATCGATACGGTGCCTTGATAATATCATAATCATAGGCTCACCGTAGCAGAAATATCAAGTTATTTCTTTGAAAGCGGTGCTTGGGACGCAACATCAGGCTGAAAAACACAGAAGGTGCGACGTGGCACGTAGATTTAGTCGGCAGAGAGTCGTCTCTCTCGAAAGCCGTCAAAAAAATCAGGCCTCCATTAGATCGAAGGATGCACAGTGCATGAGGCGACGGAAACTCGACGAAAGATGCTTTATGTCAGGCATGTCAGGCCTTTCTACAACTCGCCGACTCCAAAAACACTCGGAAAAGTTGGAGCGTCCAGCGTGACATTGCCTGACATGCCCGCGTCGGCCGACGCGACGTCGACCTACGTCGCCCTAGCCAATCAGCGTGCTGCGATCAAAGAAATAGTCGGCCGACTACCGACTCCGTGACGTGACGTCAAACCATAGAATCACCCTGACTATGACTATCAAGACGAGTGTCATCAGTGTGCAGGCGAGGGTCGATGTCGATGTCGTCTCGTGTCTCGTGCGTCTTCTCGTTCCGTCTCGCGTCTCCTGTCTCGTGTCTGTCGTGTGTCTCTCTCGTGTCGTCTTCTCTCTCGTCTCTGCGATGAGACTACAGACTACAGTACTGTAGTGCTACAGTAGTCACTACGACTAGAGAGCCACAGTAGAGACTTGAGAGAGTGTGTCACAGTGACACAGTAGAGACCTGAGATGTGAGAGTTGAGGTCCATGGAATTCAATTATTCATCTTCACCGTTCGTTGCAGTCCAACCCTGAGACAATCGCATCTACAATCGCCCATTTTTTACAAACGTGTTTCTATCGAAGTCGCAAGTCGAAAGTACTCCCTATCGCTACCGCTCGCTCACGACTCAGCGTCAGGAGCCTTTCGCTTTGTGGGACTGTTGGGCTGATTGATCTCTGTTGTAGCCGACAGGCAACCTTGATTCATACCAGTGCGGGTGTGCCCTTTCTTGCATTCGGTAGAGTGGAGGGCTTAAGTTGACGAGTGGGAATTTAATAATTTGCGAAAACCAAGTATATTTTCTGAAGTCAGGAAATACACTGTCTGCAACGGTGGTTTGGTGTGCAGTGCAGGCTGACATATAGGGTTTTTTTCTGTGAGCTTGGAAGCCGTGCGAAGAGACTTACAATGAACTGAAAAATGATGTGAAAATTATTCAACGTGATATGTTGCTATCTGCCACTGTTAGGAGAGAGTTTCAATGAAGACGTTGCTTAGCGTACAGGAATCCGCTTCCCTGCTCTCGGTTTTCTCCGACGACCGGACTTTGGAGGCTACTAGCGCGGCGTTTACGAGAACTTTTCCACGAGCTGATCAGTTCAAAGCTTGTTGTGCAATTGCGATCCTCATACAGGTATCTCCGTGACGGCTTACTACAGATACTCCACATGTTTCCTTGCGCTGAGGTGCGGGTTGTTTGAACTGCAGGATGGCAACCTATTACGCCCCCATCAGCGACTTTCGGCATTGTTTGTTCTTTATGACATCCATAAAACTGAGCCCATCACTGCGAATCCCTTTCTAAACGTGCTCGTTGAGGTACGTACGCCTATGTGGTTTTCATCCTGTCCTTCGACTGCAGGCAGCTTTGAATCATCGCTGTTTCGCATTTTTCAGGTCGCTGGCAACGTAAAAGGAGAAAATGCTGAACGCTACTTTGTGCTTCAGCTGCTCTCCAACCAAGTTCCTAGAGAGGTATTGTCAGTTTTTCTGGCATTAAGACTCAAACTCGCTGCTACTCAGCAACCTGTGATCAACCTGGGCGTCTTTCCTGTTTGTGGCCTCTTTGGTTTCTCTCACAAATCATTATTTCTGGCTAGCTTATCATCACATACCTATTTTAAGAGAACATCTTGACTTGAACTTGATATTTCTGGCCGTTTGTTTTGACCGATCAAAAAAGTTTTTCGCACGCCTAGATGGAAGGGTCATGCAAGGTGTCTCTGGTCAAACCCCTTGAACATCCGGTTGCACCCTATCTATCTGGTCTTCTTGTGAAATAACGGCTTGAGTCTCTCGTAATTGCAGCTACCCCGGCGCACCATCGTTGAATTCTTGAACAGTATCGATCCAACTGCGCTGCAGAACCTTCCCTCCAAGGAAATACTGCAAAGGACGTTGCTTGACAGGTTTTGTTCCTTGACTCTTGCTGCATACTTTTCAACTTTGAAATATAGTTCCCACGAGTTTTTGAGCCTGAGCGCCTTCGCCTTGCGTTGCCCTTTATCATTCTTTGTCCACGTGATGCGAACACTTCGGGGAAGCTAACCGGATACCGATACGATACGACGTGTGTCAATCTTCCTGCGCAACTGCTTGTTGTTGTCGTTGTGTTTTACTCGAGTGTCGTGACGAGTGGGCGGAGGCTTTCTTGAAAACGTGCGCCACTGGCCGTTAACCTGAAGGCTGTCACCTTCGCAGGTGGGGGAACGAGCCAGGGACGTCTTCCTTCAAGCACGCTGCGCTGCTTCCGTCTGTACCAGACCCAGTACCCGCCCTCGCAACAGATCTGAACCAGTAGAAGCCCACACCTCCCGTTTCAACAGGCCTCGCGACGCTCAAAAGTTTACCTGTCACTTAGGCCATACACCACAACCAGTCCTGATCATCCTGCTCATTGCTGTGAAGGCCTTTTTGTACGTTCGACATATTTTTCGTGCCGCTTTTGTGCGGTCGCTTTGTACTCCGTCAACGCGCTCCCTAGCTTGTTCATTTCTCCTTAGAATGATTTTTAAGTCGCAGCCAGATTCTGTTTGCACAACAAACATTTGTGCTCCTGCTGTGCCTCCCACTGCTCTCTGTGTGCTCCTATGCCTGCTCCTCTTGGTTCTCTGTATAAGGACAGTTCTCGCGAGTTCCGGTGTGCGCCTCCCACCTCTCTCTGTAAAGTATAGTTTTTCTTTAGAACACCGCCTCGGGAGCCAGGTTTAACAGGTAGTTTGCGTTTCTTGCTCAGTGGTCCCCCTGGGGCGCAACCCGCCGATGAAGGTCAACGAGAGAGTGCCGCGATATCCCTGCTCAGCCAAACTGCCTTGCACGGTATAGCACCCTCTTAGAATACTCCCTTCTTTCCCCAGGTGCATATTCAGTGAAAACTTTAACTGAAGTTGCGAGTACCTATGCAGTCACTGTACCACACTGCACGCGTACGCTCACTTGTTTTTTATCTTGCCGATGTCCCTACAATCTGAGTCACTGACGCAGCTGTGAATTGCGTCCTTTCAAACCCTTCGCAGCCGTGTATATGGTTATGGTCGACCCAAAAAATAGCCTTCTTTTCAACGAGGAACTCCGCTATTTTCGAGGCTTGGATCTTGATGCAACAGGTTTCGTATTATTCGCTATGCAGGTTTTGAGCCTCCATACGTGCGCCCTAAACCTCCCGTTCTGGCGGCTTTTGAGGGCGAGCTTCGATGGTTAAGCCCTGACGTGCCTCATGAGCTGCTGTGGGACTCGAGCATGTGCGCGGACACCAGTCGAGTTTCAGCCGTCCGGTATGGTCGCCGTTTCCCTTTCATCGGTTTGTCCTAGAGATGACGTTGTCAATATCCTAACTATGCATCCTGTGTGCTGACTTCCGTGTCCGTATTCACAACTGCTGTCACTTGGACCGGTCAAAGCCAACTTCGGATCATGTTGTGATCCGCTTTTGGATCTAGCTCGTACAACGGATTCTACCGAAGTGTGCGTTGGATAGTTAAGTACTGCATGTTTGAGGGTGTGGCAAGAAGTGGATCCAACTTCTGCTCAGTATATTTGTCAAGCTAGTTGACCGTGCTGTGTATGGAGCCTGTATATGACAATACACTGCCTTACGTGTTACCTACGGTTCGTCAGGGTTTGCTTACGGTAACGCTCGTTCTTTGTTTAGTCGTGCATACGCTCCTGACGTGTTTGAAACGTGCCGCAGGGAGGCAATCGCTCGTGCGTTAAGAGGACCGCTCGTGCCAGCTCAGCAGCAGCAGGTACACATTCGCGATGTATTACTGTCTGGCTGCGCTATTACTTTTACGAATATCTTTTTACAGGCTCTACGCTTTCCCCGAATATGTTCCTGAGATTCTAAAACGTTTTGACCAGGTCCTTATGGAGCTTGAGGCAGATCCAAAACTTGTATATCACTGCGGGCTTACTCCAAAGCGACTCCCGGTATTGTTCATCTGCTTCTACCCTCAGTTACGTGCTCGAAAGGAAACTGTTTTCACGCTGGCCTGACAATAAATTGGCTTCGTAACGCCCAGCCTAACTTCGCTTTATGAGATGGGTCAGGAACTGGTCGAGAATAACCCATTAATTGCCATCGAGGTTCTCTTAAAGTTAATGAACTCGAACCAGATTACGGAGTATTTTTCAGTGTTGGTGCACATGGAGATGAGTCTCCACTCCATGGAAGTTGTAAACCGGCTTACGACTGCAGTTGAGCTGCCCATCGAGTTTGTTCACCTCTACATCTCCAACTGCATCGCTTCCTGCGAGAATATCAAGGCAAGCCTTCATGACTGCCTCATGTATCAGCGCCATGATAAGTTCCTCTGCCCTTATTTCCTCTCCCCGGTATTGTACTAGTTTACTCCTTGGTCACTCTGTTGGGTTGTTTGCTTGCAGGACAAGTACATGCAGAATCGGCTGGTGCGTCTGGTGTGTGTGTTCTTGCAAAGCTTAATACGCAACAAGATTATTAACGGTACGGCCCTATTTTGCTGCCCTTGGGACTGTCAAGTGCACACCGATCGTGACGCCTTGTCGTTTGTGGTGACATATACCTGCGGTACACCTGTATTTAGCGCAAGAAAGTACCGCAAGATTTTGATAAGAGTGACAACAAGACTTGTGGAGTCGGGCACACATTCTTCAACGCACTCTGACGTCTTGGATATACTTGTGGCGCAACTTGTGCATTGCAGTTCAAGACTTGTTCATCGAGGTGCAAGCCTTCTGTATTGAATTCTCGAGGTGAGATCTAAACTATATTGCCTCTTGTGGACTTCGAATGAAAATGGGTTCCCCAACAGGGAGCTAAACCTACCCGTCGGGTTCACAACGGAAATAAACGTATGCGTACAGAGAGAGAGAGAGAGCGGATGGACGGAAGAGGTTTTATTTTGTGTGTGTAAGGGGGTATCGGGAAAAAGTTTTTTCTATATCAGAGAGGGCTTTCACCGGCAACGAAAACCCCATCGGACTTGTTGCGGATACTTCCAACAGCTCTTAGGGTGTTCAGGGAAAAGGAGGGCAGTTTGTTGGGTTATGGGGGGTGGGCGGGTCAGTTAGTTGTGGAGGAGGAGGAGAATCGGATTCCCCTTCAGGAGGTTCACTTGTGGCCGCTGACTGAATTATCCTAAACAAATATTTCTGACGCATCCAACAGCCCTCCGGGCGTAGAGGGAGAAGGGGGGCAGTTTGGCAGATGTACCTGGCGAGGTGGGGGCAGTTGGCTGTGGAGGAGGAGAATCGGATTCCCCTTCAGGAGGGTCACTTGTGGCCGCTGACTGGATTATCCTAAACAAATAGTTCTGGCGCATCCAGCAGCCGTTAAGCGGCGACGAGGAGACGGGGGCAGTTTGGCAGAGAGTACCTGGTGAGGGGGCAGTTGGCTGTGGAGGAGGAGGAAGATCGGATTCCCTTCAGGAGGGTCACTTGTGACGCTGACTGGATATCCTAAACAAATATTTCTGGCCTTATCCAGCAGCCGTTAGTGCGTAGAGGAGAAGGGCAGTTTGGCAGGGTACCTGGCGAGGTGGGGCAGTTGGTTGTGGAGGAGGAGGAAGATCGGATTCCCCTTCAGGAGGGTCACTTGTGGCAGCGACTGGATATCCTAAACAAATATTTCTGACGCATCCAACAGCCGTTAGTGCGTAGAGGGAGAAGGGGGGCAGTTTGGCAGATGTACCTGGCGAGGGTGGGGGCAGTTGGCTGTGGAGGAGGAGGAGAATCGGATTCCCCTTCAGGAGGGTCACTTGTGGCCGCTGACTGAATTATCCTAAACAAATATTTCTGACGCATACAACAGCCGTTAGCGCGACGAGGGAGACAATGGGCAGTTTGGCAGGGGTACCTGGTGGGGGGGGCAGTTGGTTGTGGAGGAGGAGGAGAATCGGATTCCCCTTCAGGAGGGTCACTTGTGGCCGCTGACTGATTATCTAAACAAATATTTCTGGCCTCCAACGCAGCAGATTGAATGAAGAGAGGGAGAAGGGCAGTTTGGCAGGTACCTGGCAGGTGAGAACAGTTGGTTGTGGAGGAGGAGGAGAATCGGATTCCCCTTCAGGAGGGTCACTTGTGGCTGACTGAATATCCTAAACAAATATTTCTGACGCATCCAACAGCCGTTAGTGCGTAGAGGGAGAAGGGGGGCAGTTTGGCAGATGTACCTGGCGAGGGTGGGGGCAGTTGGCTGTGGAGGAGGAGGAGAATCGGATTCCCCTTCAGGAGGGTCACTTGTGGCCGCTGACTGAATTATCCTAAACAAATATTTCTGACGCATCCAACAGCCGTTAGTGCGTAGAGGGAGAAGGGGGGCAGTTTGGCAGATGTACCTGGCGAGGGTGGGGGCAGTTGGCTGTGGAGGAGGAGGAGAATCGGATTCCCCTTCAGGAGGGTCACTTGTGGCCGCTGACTGAATTATCCTAAACAAATATTTCTGACGCAACCAACAGCCGTTAGCGCGTAGAGGTAGAAGGGGGGCAGTTTGGTGGGGGGGTTTTGGCAGAGGGGGGAGGCAGTTGGTTGTGGAGGAGGAGGAGAATCGGATTCCCCTTCAGGAGGGTCACTTGTGGCCGCTGACTGAATTATCCTAAACAAATATTTCTGACGCATCCAACAGCCGTTAGTGCGTAGAGGGAGAAGGGGGGCAGTTTGGTGGGGGGTTTTGGCAGAGGGGTGGGGGCAGTTGGCTGTGGAGGAGGAGGAGAATCGGATTCCCCTTCAGGAGGGTCACTTGTGGCCGCTGACTGAATTATCCTAAACAAATATTTCTGACGCATCCAACAGCCGTTAGCGCGTAGAGGGAGAAGGGGGGCAGTTTGGCAGGGGTACCTGGCGAGGGTGGGGGCAGTTGGTCGTAGAGGAGGAGGAGAACTTGATTTTCCTCTTCAGGAAGGTCACCTGTGGGCGTTGTCTTAAATAATGAATATACATTTGTTTCACTGATTTATCCTCCACTCTCGGTAATTACAGAGTATCTATACAATTAATAGTGATGCTT
This sequence comes from Cymbomonas tetramitiformis, assembly GCA_001247695.2. Taxonomy (NCBI): domain Eukaryota; kingdom Viridiplantae; phylum Chlorophyta; class Pyramimonadophyceae; order Pyramimonadales; family Pyramimonadaceae; genus Cymbomonas; species Cymbomonas tetramitiformis. Next base: position 42,022 of record LGRX02002509.1, read on the forward strand.
ATCCATTTTTTGAATAGATGTTTTTGGCTCGGCAGGTAAACCTCATGTTCCTTCTATTTCGATTTTGCTGTTTTTTAAGCTGACAGCTCCCATTGGGGCACTGGTTGCCATGTCCTGTTGGTTGCAGGATCCGTGAAGCTGCTGGCTTATTCCGTCTATTGAAAACTTTGGAGTGAAGGTATCCCACAACAAGTCTAAACTACTACAGTTTGCGGGCTGCAAGACGTATTTTCTTGAAAATGTTTCTGATTTGCTTTAGCGGTAGGCTGAAGAAATGAACCAGTTTCAGCATTAGGAATGGGATTTTCTGTGCAATTCCGAACAATGTCTTTTAGGCCTTTTTAGGCCCCGTGAAGATGCCTTCAGGGGTTTGTATTTCCGGGGCTGCGAAATCCTCTAATGAATGTTTTAACAGTCTTCTGATGCCTGGTTTGTCTTAAGTGGGATATTCAGTATATATTTGCTATTTGCCTGCATCTTAACATGTGGTCGATTTATTGACGGTGCAATTCTACTAATGGCAATTATACTATTCTCACTATTTGCGATTAGAAGTTCGATTTGTCAGACATCCGACACGTGTAGATGTAGCGCAATAAACTGCCACTTCTGAATATCAGATTTTGGCACTGTGTTTGATCCGTCTGAGCCTTTGACGAAAATCATTAAAATATTTACGATCCCGCGTACATTACAAAAAGTGATCACGGATCAGTAGTGAAATTTAGTTTTAGTAATTGAAGCAAAATTGCGCCCAATGGACGTCTGATTGTGTCCATCTATCTAAAGTGACATCCACATTTTAGGGATATTTTTTTAAAGATGTGTTATCTGCTTAAACGCTCGACCGCGAGCCCGTAAGTCACGGGCCAGTGGCGGTTGTGTTCAGTATACCAAACACAACATAACTTTGCATATGGCTTATTCTAATGTGTGTGAGGTACAACATATTTTCCACGCGAGGAAGAGCCGTCCAGGATTTAGGAGGCTGGACGGTTCTTGTGAGGGAGGGTAATGGGCGCCATTCGAACCAGCCATCTGGACTCACGCTCAGCATCAGGGGCGCATGCTGCACCGCATAAGCATATCACACATGCATAATAAACACACACTGAGGGCCTGACAGTGCGATGTCACCTCTAGCGCGGAAACGGGGATGTCAACCGCGCCCACGTTTCCTCTAGGGTTTCTTCCCTCATCCGCGCGCTCGCTTGCACGCGAGCATGCGCATCGGATGAAGGAAGCGTTAGAAAAAAAATATATCATTTCATATGCGTTGTCTTCCCTAAATAAATTGCACAGCGACTGAACGGTCAGCCACAAATCTCGCCGTGTGTTGACGCATTCATTTGGGTAGAGCGGGTTGAATTTCAGGATTTTGAAACCTCCAATCGTTGTGTTATAGGCAGTTATCATTCTACTCGAAACGGTTACCCACATACTCAGTATGAATATGTAATATTTTGCAGCCACAGGGTACTTGGATACCTCTGCTCCTTACGTTTTAGATCCCGGCCGAATTACCTTACAACCGCTGACCGTTATAATCTTGGCTTCATGGCAATTACCTTACCTTACTTTAGTCAATCAGCAGCAGCAAAGCTCGAATCCCAACGGGCGACGCAGTTGAATTCTCGATCCTAGCAGGAATTTATGGAGCTTGGCGCTAGCCAAGCGCTCGTCTTATTTATGGGCCGCATCGGGACGCCTAGCCCCCTAACGTAGGGCCTCCAGGCCATGGGGTCACACTGACGAAAATTTAGCCCTTCAGCAGGACTGCAGGAGTAGGTCCCCTAGCCTTTACTGCCGTACCGGCCCACCTTCTGAACGTGGGTCGTCATATTGTATACTGCCATCTGCCATCAGTCGAAACCTCGACAGTTCATACGACAGTAACCGTAACGAGTGACACGTCCTATCGTAGGACGGATCCTCGACAGTATTAATCATCGTCCCAGCGTCGTCCAAGCAAACACGATATTTAATCGTGTCTCGTCCCACCGTCGTCCGAGCAGCGATAACTCATTTGGGCGAATTATCGGTGTGTACCAGATCTAAAATCGATGAATGTCAACATCCCTAGGAATTTGGGTCGCATTTCACATTGGGACGTCCCAGCCCACAAGTCGATCGTCCGAGCCGGTTCAAGCCTGACGTTCTAGACTGCGGGTTGTGTAAAACTGTCCACTGGTACCTTTCCGTCCACCAAAGAAACGAACATCGATATTTGCTTACGCCGGCTATATTTAGGTGGACAGACGGAATTGTTATGCCTTCCAAGTCGGACAAAATCTTATGCAGAAAATGCGGGAAGGAAACACGACGTGACAACATGAGTAGGCATATGAAGACACATGCATCGGGCGTAACGAACACCCATCGCCTTTTCCAATCTCCCGCGGCGTCACATAATTCAAGACCGCAGTGCGCGACAACTGATGGAGATGAAACCGCTAGTTTTCGCCAAGATGTAGGTGAACAACAGCCGGTACGCGAAGATCCGGTCTTGGCATGCGTGGTACGACGACAACGTTGTAGCTGAAATGATGCTCGCTACCTGTTTGTCCAATGTTCGTTCTCCCGCAGTCGCGCAGTTGTGATTTATTGGTCGTTTGGGTTTGTATCTAGGAGGATATTGAGCCCATGCTCTCCATCGTATCTCAAACGTTGAACAGGGTGAAAAGGCTGTCTAGTGGCCTTCGACCACTTCTCGAATCAGATGCCGAGGAGAAGAAACTACTTATTGACCTACCAGCTGCTGTCGCTCAGCAGGTCGTTCAGATTCAGACTCTTAAGAAATGCGGTAGCTCCACCAATAACGCTTTATACTTGAGATAGATCTATCTAAATTTAAAGATGTGGCATCTGTGTGCGGAGTCGTGGACTGTCGCTTTGATCCTGACTCGGAAAAGCTCAACATGTGCCAGTTGTGCTTGCGCCAATGGCATGAATGCCCGAAAGGCTTGCTTTCGAGGGGTCAGTACGGATAGCCTTGGCACATTTAAGTACGACCAACTATTGAACAATCTGAAGGCTTCGATAATCGGTCACTTTGCCTCGGCTGCGCATATTCAGTGTGCTGACGCGAGCTCAATTCACGTGGCCGCGGCTAACAAACGCACGCAAATTGGCCTTACTCTTGGCAGGCTCATATACGATTACTCGCGAAGGGGATTCGTATCAGACGTATGAGCGCAGGGTTGTGGAACAGCACCTTATTGGGACCGATGTAGGTCGCCAACGGTAGCATAATGATTTAGGAATAGAAAAGTGCAAAATGGGGAATAGAAATTTCGATCTGTTTTTGGGGAATAGGTTTGTGACACATGCATATGCGTCTAATATCACCGTTTGAATTTCCCCCCCCCACCCATCTGTTCACTTTGGTTTTGCAAACATGAGGAAGCCTCCGAAAAAGTACACTAGGGTGTGCCTTTCTTGCGATAAAGGCGGGCGTCGTTGTACTAGACATGCCACGCGTGTTCACCGCACACAGGAACACCCTTTCTTCCACTTAACCGCCTTAAACGGCACAGGGCTTGATACCTATGTCGAGAATTGTGGCTTTCGATTCAAGCATACAGAGTCGGTAAAGGTATGGGAAAGTCAAGATAGGGACCGTACCCCTATTTGGGACTTTCAAAACGATTATGTGTATATAGAACACACGGAGGGTATGCCTTGGGGCAAGCTTGTTCCAAGTCGAGGGAACTTCAACTACCTCCCTTGCCAAAGACACTTGCTTACGGGCTCGTTTCCTCCATTTCATTACAATAACGTCGTCGCTAACTGGCAAATGCAAGACATAATGCAACCGTTCCTAAACGTGCTTATGTCCAAGCGTGCGTTCAACGCCCAGTCCCTATCCCGAGCTTTGTATTGGTTTTGCTTGCTTGCATGCCGTGAGCATCGTAGTGCGCACTATTGTTGTGCGGGCTCGCAAATTACTATCAGGCAAAAAGGTACTACACTTTGCAAGCTTTGCAACTCTTGCGCTACTATGATCTTAGCGCATGACAAGTTTGCCGCTCTACGGTGTGAATGGTGTTCTATTAATACGGATACAGGAGTGAGTTCAACGAAGTTTTGTCGGGTAGACTGTGGAGAGGGCTTGAGCCCGGAATTCTTTGAAGACAACTTCTCCCCACGGATACTAGTTCTTTAGATATAGGTAGGCGGCCAAAATATAGGATCTTCCTTCTTCTGTGTTCGATCGTACATTTTGTAGAAGGTTACACAATAGCGCACTCCTATGAAACCCGCAGAATTGATCCTATGCTTGCACCTTGCGTCCGATTTAAACACTTTATGCGTGTCAAAAAAACACTTCACTTCGTCGCTGTACGGCGACTCTACCTCGTAAACGGCATTTTCAAACCTACCTAGGAATATGTTGTATTGGTGCGACACGTCGTGCTTGTCTGTGTGCCTACCTACCTCGCACATGTCGCTCATCATGCACGATACGTACAAACACCAATCCCCGTGGACGCCGTGGTAATTAGCATCAATACACTTCAATAGTTCCCCAGCTAGCATAAAGATCTCCTTCTTCCAATATGGGTTGCTCTTCGAAACTAGAGGGTCGTCTAGATATATGCTTGCACGTGTAGTGCACATAATCTTTCGGGGTTGTTGAAGCTTGCACAAGCACGAAGGAGGCATATAGGGACACGAACTCGTTGAACGTCGTCACACTGGCGGGGGGGTTCTCGGGATCACGGATAAGTGATAGGAACTCAGCGGCCATAACAAGTATTTCTTTCCGTTTGTCCGCGATGGTGACCGATTTCAGACTGTTGAAGGTCTTCATTGTAGGCAACACGAACACCATGGTCTCCTCGTCAGGTAGGTGCGGTAAGCGGGTCGCCTTGGTCATAAGTTCCATGACGTTGCTTTCCACCATGAGTAGGGCCTCCCGCCAGATATCGTGTCGCACAATTGGACCAGTAGGCAAAGCATGTTCGCGCTCGAAAATAGTTTCGTTGCGAACATATTTCATAGCACTTTTATGAAACCGAGCCAGTTGTAGCTGTTTGCCGTTGCACAGAGCTGCCTTTGCCCACCGATTGTTGGACTCGGGGCTATTTTGCTTGGAAGGTTTGCCAGGAGGCATCGTCCCTAGCACCCAACCACTCCATTGGCCCCACCAAAAGTCCACGAACCACGAGCATATGTACTCCTCCTCCTCCTCGAAGGACAACATCAACAAGTTGAAGGCACAGAAGTGAGCGTGATACGGTGAACACCGGTAACACCCGTCTTGAAGCTCTCGACGTTATTAGCGTCGTTAAACATGCTAGACTTTTCGTTGAGTTTCATCTTGCAGTGTGCCCAACATATGCCTTGTTTGATGTCCTCCACCATTATGATTTCGTCGTTAATGGTTTCGTCAACACGGTCTCCCCGCTCTAGGTGATTGAAGACGACCTGAGCGGTTTTGGGTAGGGACAAGTTTGCATTGTAAAACGCTAGGGAGTGGTCAAGCGTGTGAAGCTTGGGTTGCCACAAAACGCCAAAGGAAATGCGTATCGCCCGAAGGACGAGAAAGTCCACAAGCTCAGAGGCGAAGGCGTCCTCGTGGGACTTCAAGGCCATGTAGCCCATTCTGAAACGTTTATCCAACCAGCAAGTACCGCCGAACTCAACGGGAAAGCCGTTCCAGTTGGTCTTGTAGGTGTCGTCCCGAGAGCGGTGGTCGCTAGTGGACAACACTTGAAGTAGTTCCCAAGTGGTGTAGATCACGGTCCAGCGTTTTCGTTTTTGTTGAAGTTGGTAGTCCTCAACAAGTTGCTTGTAGTTGCGTAAAAGCGCCCGAAGGTTTAGCTTGCCCTTGTAGAATTGCGACTTTTTGGTACTCCACCCGTGACATGCCAAAAGATTGGACGCGAGCTCCAGGAAGTGGGAACAACCGTCTGACGCCAAGAGTTTTTCAAATTCTTGCTGTAGGCGCCGTTCACAAACGGCTGGGTCCTCCCTCCACTTGTCATGCCGCCAAGCTACCATGATTTCCAAGCAAGAAGTTGCTTGGAAAATCAAGGGAGGTAAGTTGTTGCGTGAGTTATCCTTGTACGCAGGAACAACGGCGTAGCTTCCGTCTTGAAGAAGAACTTGGCCGTCAAACATGCACAACACCCCGGGGGTGTCGAGGTCCGTGATGGGGATGGCGAACAAGTTAGCTGTCACGCACTCGTGCATATAGTTACCGTAGGTTTTAATATCTTCAGTTTCCCAAATTCTGTACTTATTGTTGTAGGCATAATTGCAGATTGTTTTGTAAGACGGTACTGTCGGGTGGCTGAGGTCGTCCTTCATTTCTAGGAACACCGACTTTGGCCCCTTGCCCATCTTCAAGTGCGTGTCCAAATAGGTTTTTACTCGAGGGTTCATGCCTTTGTTGAAGAATCCCGCGTGATCGTGTTCTCCACTCTGGAACAAGTCACAACAGTCGTCCGAGGTTTGCATGATTTTGAAAAACGCTTGACAACCGCTGGACTTGTACAACGAGCACTTAAACTTGTGTGTAATATTGCCCGTTTTCCTAGCTATGTGAGGTTTGTCCGCCTTGGAGAAGCCTTCAGAACACACCGCTGTAATCTTTTGGATACAGCTATCCCAAGATGAAGCACTTAGCAAGGCCACCCACTCTTTACGCTCGTGCGTCCGTGTCCGCTTGCGCGTAGGGAGTTCATCAATTTCATTCTCGGGATCGGAATCCTCATAAACTTCTCGTCCATCCTTCCCGGGGCTAGTGAACTGCAAATTTTCCTCCTCCTGGTCCGCCATGGCTGTGAAGTGTTGGGGAGTGTGCTAGTCAAACTGCTTGTAATCTCTTTTGGCGCTCGATTGAATTAAGCATGGTTACATGTGACATATAATCTATTCCCCAAAAACAGATCGAAATTTCTATTCCCCATTTTGCACTTATCTATTCCTCGATAACCTTTTTTCCGTCGCCAACCACACACACGGAAGTGAGTTGCTGCAATGCTCCCATGTTTCCATGCTGTTTTGTTGGAGGGTGTCCGCAGCTTCTTGCTTTCCGTCGACCCCGCCACTCTCAAGCCTTGAGTGTTTTGTCTCGCTGCAGACAAGGTGACCGAACTCCGGCGCACAGGTCAGGGTCAGGCTGCGATTACTATGGTCGAAGGGGAGTTCAGATAACATTGCGAGTACGGTGTTGATAGAAACGTACAGATTCACAAGTGAGATCCTCAAACATCAGCTTACAGTGGAGGCCTTCGATGGACATACAGAGCTGGCAGAAAGATTTGATAGTTCAGGTGACTGGTTAATGTTCGCATGGGATGGGGGTCATAAGTTGGAGATTGTGTGAGGAGACGTCCACAAAGACACTCGTTTATTATGGCACAAAGACTTGTCCGATTACAATGCACAGATTTTGTCCAAGTTATCCCACGGGAAGCAGTATGAAAAGTTCTTGGAAGCTGTCGAAGCTCTCAATACGCGGGCATACTCCCCGCAACAACACTGCGACACTAGGTTTGCTCAGGCCGAACGAAAGCGGTGTACAAGAACTTCGTTACGAATTGGCCAGCTATGGTACTGAAGTTAGTGACGACCACCGATCTCTGACCCCAGTACCAAGGCAGAGGAGAAAGACCAGGCACGGCCACATCTTGATAAGTTACAGGAGTTTGCTTTTTGTGTGCTTACTCGTGGGAGTGACAGATTTGTGGGAGCACCGTTTAAAGATGTCTCAATCGTGCAGCAAACTGTGAATGTTCTCCCTTGGGAAGTTACGCGGAAGGAGGACGAGTTGATCCAACTCATGGATACTGTTCCTGGGGAACTTTTTGACAAAGGCATGATCCCACCTTCTTTCTCAATGCTGAACAAGTTAAGAGCCGAGTTGGAAATGGGTAGTTTTCACGGAAAGAAACTGTCGCTTTCAGCAAATATAAAAGCTACACACAGAAGGACTCCGGTCATGGCGTTTAAGTACTTGGTGAAGTTTAAACTGAGTAAATGGTGCGACCTGGTACACCAACAACTACGTTCTCGCTTTGTAGAAGATCTACATGCAGAAAGGTCAAGCCCCACTCGAAGAGAGCGGGTCGCAGGAGTGGAAGGATGCTTTTCGGTAGTGCGTTTGTGCAGCGGAACAGACTCACTGGACGACCTTCTTTCTATTTTGCAGTGGACAACGAAGTGAAACAGCTAGTCACATCCCTTTCGCCTCTTATGAAACTTTGAGTGCCCAACAGTCGCGCAAAAGGGCCCATATTGGGACATGTCCCAATATGTGTTTGTTGGTGGTTGTAGACAAATTTCTTAAAACATCACTGACTACTGTTTGCTTGTCTGCGTGCAGACATCATTCACAATATGCTTCCGGCGGAGCTGAAGCTTTTTAGCAAGCATCGTACACACGAAATGCATGCAGTATCTACAGGTGTGCCTAGTCACAGCAGGACTCTTCAGGATTCGGAATTTCGGCACGGCGACTGGGACCGGACCGCGGTAGAGCTACACAAATATACTCAGTAGCGGCAGCTTAAAAGCCTCTCACATTATAAGTATATACAACGAATTATATACAACGTTGTATGTGTTTAGCTTGTAATATGTTGCAGCACGTAACTATACGTAGATGTTGTTATATCCTAGTCGGCATATATGGCTACTGCCCCGCAGTCCTTGTGGTAGGACCAAATCGACGATTTGGTCCTACCACCGAGGACCATTGTTCCGATAATTTAATTGGCAATCTCCCGTGATTTGTGGTGTCTAACCAATGAAAGGTGGTATATATAGGTCCTATATCAATTTATCTGAACGCTGGTTTGGCCTATATCCATCCCATATATCCATGACGAACGCATTTCAAACCTCTACACTCAAATTTTTCAAAACGGATTTTTTGGAACATTCAAAATGTGGCAAATTAGTGACTCATCTTCAATAATTTTTTACCAATCATATATCAACACTACACCTGCGCGGATACCATCAAATTGAACCTATACATATGTCCCAATCATATTTGGGCGGTAGGCCCGGTTGGAATGCATATATTGGCTCGTTGGCTCGTTGGCTTCCCCTCTAATATATTGGCTCGTTGGTTTCCCCCCCAAAACAGTGGTCACGCGAGCTGACCAGCCAGCCATCATAATTGCTTGCTAGAGGGCATATATCGCAAGGCTGGTGTGTGCGGCACATTAAATCTTCAAGTATATATGTATTGCGAATTTCTGAAAGTCTAACATCATCCAAATATCTTATTTTTCGACTGGCGTGTACATTTTAGAATGGATGAATGCCAATTTCTAAAGTCCGAAATTCACTAAATTCGGAATTTGCATTGTGTTGAACATGCGCCATGCTGAAATAGAGCGGAAATGATGATGAGGGTGCGAAGTAACCGATTCAGTTATCTTATTTGGTCATAAACTCAAGATGTATAACCATGAGCATCACCGTGAGCCCCCCATGTGACTCCTAATACTCAAAATAACGGGGTCCTTGTGGTAGGACCACCATTTTCTTCAAGCTTTTGGCGAAATTACACCCCTAAAGCGTGTCGTTCAACCACACACCTAAAGTCTCATGGGGGGCCGCCGCTATAAGAAATAAAATTCATTTAACTCATAAATATCATGTGCAAATGTTGCCTGTGCCTCAAATAGTCGATTTAGTGATCGAAACCGCAATTGCCCATTGGTCCTTGTGGTAGGACCATGAATTTGGGTAGTAGCCATATAGCACATAGATAGCGGCACATAGTAATAATAATAATAACAAAACATTTACGCTAGCAAAGGGGACAAAGTCCTGAGAGTGCGGTATCCCTGCAAGGCAGGCTAGTTAAAACACCAGGGGCTACTCCCTCTGCTACAGCGCGCCCTTTTCCGCTTTTCATCTAGAGAAAAAGCTAAGTGCTAGGCAATAAAAAACTCTAGAAGATGGAGAAGCAGCCATGGCCGGGTGAGTGGAGGGGTGGCTGAATCTGAGCGGCACACAGCACAAAATACATAATATGTCGGTAGGTAATCAGCCTTAATAAGGCGGGTATAGTTTGCTTGACTATCCTATATATTACAAATAAAACATTTGTGCCCCCTTATACGTATCTTCGAATAGGTCTCCTGTGGCTTCGAAAACGGTACCCTCTCCTCTTTGTCGCCATAATGGGGGGGTTTTTTTATCGCCGTGCACATTTTTGGGATTGGTTGCAGAATTTTCGGCTGCTGCGTGCAGAATTTCCCGAGGAAAATAAGCCGAACCCTTTGAAATACCAATTTTAGACCTTGTCACGTCATTTTTCTCAGAAAAATCTGCATCGGCCATCGCCAAGATTGATTCAAGATGACGGAACATTGACACAATTCGAATTGACAGCATCATTACCAGCCCGTTCGTCTACCGATGTGAGCACGTAACACCGACAGAGAACACCCGACCACATTCTGACCTGCGCTCAAGATGAACGGAGTGCCAATCATAATCTGTTTTGATCGTGATGCGACGAAATCGTTGGATTCCAGTCGACACGAACGAGCCGCCGCCGCAGTCTGAGAGTCTTATCACGTGTGGCGATCGCTTTTGATTCCTTATAAAATATCTTCTTGATGGCAACACACCTGCGTGTCTGCTTAGCTGTGAAACCCATGCATCCTGCCGTTGCTGCGTCGCACTACACCTGCATGCATATTTTCCCGCTTCTTGTACATGTTCCACTCTTGCTCTTGTGTTAGCTACAGGTTGCACCGGCTGCTACGTAGTTCCGCTCGTGAGATGCACTGGCGACACATTGTCTCGACTAGTGACAATTTGTCGTTATGGCGACAAAAAAAGTTCCTATTAGGGACATTTTTGTCACATGGCGACAAATTGTCCCTATTAGGAACTTTTGGTCGTGGCGACAAATTTCCCCAATGGCGACAAAAAAGCCCCTGGCGACAAAACGAACCCTGCGAGGCGACAAAATTTCCACGTTACCTTCGAAAACGTTTACGTTAGGAACATCACTGGCCTCGTTTTTCTCAAGACGTTGGTTACCTACCGAATCTCGAGAAATCATGAACGGCGTCCCAGTCTGCCGCACTGCGTCTGTGCGAGTATCACCGCACCGACTGCGTCCTCAGTTTTTTTGTGGATGCTTGGAGACCGGCGGGCTTCTTCTGGCCAAGACACCTCTAAAGGTCCACGAGTGCTGACACGAATCCTATGATTTGCAAATCTAAAATGTTATGGGTTTTCAGCAGCAGAACATCTTTACAAGGTATATTTTAACACGACAAATAATAAACAACCGTACTTTTGCTGTGTCCCGTGGGCTTCCCAGACTAATTTCGTGTTTTTCCAGTCCCGATAAGCGTGCAAGTCACCGAAGATACCGAAACTATGCCTTTTGAGATGGCGAAGTATTGTTGGCACGAGCAAAACGAATTTTAAAAAGTTAGCGATAAAGAGGTTGATGCTTCCAAAACAAGACAGTCCTCAGAAACTTAGGGGTTCCTCACTCAAAGCACCTCATCTTCGATCTGTCTCATTTCGGGTGGGGGTGGTGGTGTCAGATCTCACCCGGTATCTAAGATGCGATGTGCTACCTGCCCACAGGAAACAATGCAAAGTTCGTGAGGCCTGCGGGAGCCTACTACGTCCCGACCACTGAATTTCAAGTTGGAAACTGCTGATTCTGACGAGCCTTTTCCCTGTCAAATGCCTTCATATAGGTGTCTCAAACACCAACACCCCACGGCTACTCTGCAGCTGTCATTCATAAGCTGTGTTTTAATATGCGTATATCTCTCTATATATCATACATGTCATAGTTACTCGGTGAAACTATTTGTCTGTGTCAAATGCTGTTGAACTATTGAGCTTTGTACAATAAGAAACCGCCAACATGGTAGGCACAACGCTTCTTTTCGAAACACATGCAAAGAATACAAGTGGAAATGGTTGAACATATTCAAGCCCTCCCATAAATCTTCGACATGCGCTTGTCCAGTCTGAGAACCACCTCGCGCACTTCGGTGTCGATGCGTTGCACATACGTCCACATTTGGATAACTTCATCAGCAGTCCCCTGAGTAAACGGATCCAGAACGTTTTGTTTGTTAGCACACTCTACCTACTTCCAAGTTTTACCATATATCTTTGACATGCGTTTGTCTAGTCTTAACACCACTTCGCGCACTTCAGTGTCGATTCGTTGCACATAAGTCCACATTTGTATGACTTCATCAGCAGTACCCTGTGCATACGAGAGCGCGGTATCAGGCAAGCAGCACCGAAATAAGGACTGCCCTAGAAAAGTAGCAGCATTCCCTTCTCTTGACCAGTGGAACCCCGCTCATATACCTAAACTAAAGATGCCACAGGCTGATGGGAGTCTGGGAGCTCAGGCAAGCAGGTACCTTAACATGGAAGTCGACGTGCTGCTTTAGCGCTTCAAAGGCTTGCTCCCTTTTGATACTCTCAGAATCTGTGAAATTCTTTGCTGCATCGTTGCAGCTAGCCTGACACTCACGTATACGTTGCACATTCTCCCGTCGCACACTATCCAGCTCTGCGGCCATCTCGGCATGCAGCGAAGTATCTGACTTTCGACGCTCCTCCGACTCTCGCCCAATATTGTCCCGCAGATGTTGCTCCATGTTCCCCATGTCTGTTCGCACGACTTTGATGTCGGTTCGAATGGCATCGGAATCGTCAGCGACTTCCGTTCTGCACGTCGCGAGCGTCAACAAACACGTCAGCAAGCTCTGCCGAGTGCTAATTTGTTTCCTTGCTTGCGGGTCATCTTGAGAGGAGAGTTGAAAGAGAATTTATCTCTTGCTCTCTGTTCTTCATACACAAGACACGTGCAACTGAAATGCCTCTTTCCCTTCCTGACCCGTGAGTTTCATCCAGCTCTGGAAGGATATCATAGTTCTCGAAGGAAAAAGCAATCAGTTGTCTAAAACCCCATAGTACCCTAGCTTCGAGAATTGATCGCATCGAACCCTGCCCCCGAGAACCTCATCATGTGGTGAAAGGCCAACGCATTGGTCGATACGAACGTGGCAGTATAGACGGGAATGTGAACCAGCAAGTAAATAAACAAAGGCGAACAAGTTCAGTCCACTCTTCCTATTGAAAGCAAAGGGTCAAGGGTGCACTCAAGATACCTGAGCTGCAGGTCCGCCTTCTTCCGCTCTCCTTCTTCGAGATGAATAGCAATCTTGCGTTCATCTGCCTCTTGCGTGACGGCTGCCATGACTCGGGTATCGACATGGCTGAGCTCTGTACGGAGGTCGTCACCGAGCTTGTTGCGGGCCTCAGTGGCGAGTTCCGCCTGCTGCTGGATATCTGCGTGGAGCGCGTCGTCAGAGCGCTGCCGCTCGGTGCCCTCTGCGTTAATCGCCGCAGTGAGGTGGCGTTCCAGATCCTTTACCTCGAGGCTGAGACGCTCGCTCTGTACCTTCCGCGCCTCGCTCTCGTTGGCAACCTTCGTGCCGAGCTCATCCTTCATCACAGCGAGGTTGCGGGTCCACTCCGCCACCTCTGCCTCCAGGCTGGCATTTGTGTGCGTGACCCGGGAATCCACAGAGGAGATGTTCGCAGTCAGTTGCTGCGCCAGCTCCTCCACGCTACGCGCTCGCGCCTCCGCCTCGGCGTCCACCTATCACGAGCGTTGTGGAGGCCGTCAGGCCCAAAGAAAACAAAGACAACTGCTTTCTCTGGCGAAAATAGGTGTGTGGAAGACAAGCTGCCGCCAGTTTGCTGCACTTCTCTCACCTGTTTTGCCACCGCCTGGCGCAGAGCGTCGTGCGAATTCTTCCTCTCGCTCGTCTCCTGAGCAAGCTCCTTCGTCAGCTTGTCCTCTGCCGCATTAAGCCGGCTTATCACAGCGTCCGAGCTTGCCGCGGCTGCTTCCGACTCGGTGGAGATCTTGTTCGAGAGCTCCACATCTACCTGCGAGATCCGCGCTGCAAGCTGCTCGCGATCAGCCTGCGCCTCTTTGGCCTCCATGCGATGCTCCGCCTGATCCATCTGTAGCGATTCCGCAAGAGCACGAACCTCCTTCCATAGCCCGAGGCACGCCTGCTCCCTTTCGGCAGTTTCCCTGCGGAGAAGCAAGAGGGAAGCCAGGGGTGGCAACAGACCGTGAGCGCGTCACCTTCGATAAAAATGAGAATTTTGGTTTGAACCTTACGTAAACTGCGAACTCCAAAACTCTCTCAGAATTTCAAGGCCTGGTCTTTGCAGCCTCGTGGTTATGCGGCAAGAGCTTTCAATTAAACCTCAGTGTGTGGTGAAAGGGGAAGTGCATTCGTCGAGGGCAGCTCGGAACTTCCACAACTTACCGGGCTGCGCCCTCCATGGTCGTCTTCTTGAGCTTCCGGAGCTGGTCTTCCACCCACATGCGCTGCGCTTCCAGGTCCACCTCGCGATAGCGCGCAGCCACCTCGAGCGCATCTGATACCATGCCTGAAAATGACAACAACGTTTTAAGTATGACCACACACCTGTACGAGGCTACATTACATCGGAAGGCGATTGCCAGTTTGCGACCAGCCGTAGAACTCAAAGGAGGAATTTACTTTCTGACATCAAAGCAATGAGTCATCGAGCGGTTGCAAGGGCGCCCTACCAGAATGATGCTGCAGTTGACGTTGCGATTCAGCCATCATGGACTTCTGTTTTTCACCTTGAAGAGTGACCCATTTCTGCATCCCAGCTACACATATTTTGCATGAGAACCCTGCTGGACTTCCGAGGGCAGAAGAACGCCAGCATTAAGGTTTACAGCTTTGCTGCGGACATCGGTCGCGCCGCGTAACTGACGAGAGTCGTGCTAAGGGACTAGTTTATGCTTTTCGCAGGTTTTCAACGCTCAGGTCACGTAATACGACCAGGAACACCTTCGAACTTGTCAAAGTGCCAACTGTCCAAGGAAACAGCAAACTGTGCAGCGAAGCTGTTCATGGTGACGAAATAAATGCCCAAATCTGCGCTGTTATGAACAAGAAGGTCCGCGCAGATATCTGCGACTGTTTCACAAAAGCATTTAATAGAAGCACAGTTCCCGAAATGTTCATATCAATCACGGATTCAATACTCAAATGCAGAACTCAAGCATAGAAAGCACCGTGTTGAGACATCAAACCTAGTATAAAAATCACATACTAGGTTCATCCACCGAGCATTTCGCGACAAGACCAGTTTTTTCCTAGAGGGAAACGCAGCTAAGCTCGAAACACATATTCAGTTCCGTGCTCACAGATATGCTCTACGGAGCAAAACGTTTGCTTCTTAGAAAGAATGCTACCAGTTCCAAAATAAATACTGGAAAGGGAAAACACGCCCTATTGGAAGTCAACAACGTCTTACGAAAGAAAACATATGGTATACAAATTCTTCAGGGGCTATCGAAATAACAAATGCCCACACTCCCTGAGCCTCACAGGTGTAGTAGCCTCCTTGCTCAGCGTGTTAGAATGCTTTCCGATTCTGACCTGAATGAAAGGACTCGTCGTTGCTGTCCCGCCCGCCGATACTTTTTGCCGAATATCCTGAAGCTCGTTAGCGATTTCTGAGTTGTCAGCCTTCCGAGAGAGAGCTACGTTGAGTTCCACCATTCGGTTGCTCAAGTCGTCAGCAAACTCGTTGAGCTCTTGATAACTGATTCTACTTCCGACCTGTCATGTTTTTTACCCCTTGCCATGTTTCTCAAGCAATGTGCATAATGCTTCCTTTTCCAGTTTCACTTCTGAAATCTGAAGCTTTACGGCAGCCACAAAAGCACTAAGCGGCTTATATCCTCGGTGCTCCTCCTCATAGCAAATCCTTTACACTCACTGCAGTGTCAGCAGCGCATAACAGTTTCACCTGCTGCTCAAGTTGTCCAAAATCGGAATGCTCGACCTTGGTACCAAGTGTCCTGCAGAGAAAATATACAAAAGTAAGAACCCTCGGCAAGTTTTCTCTCATATATCAAAAGGAGGTGGACACAACATTTAAGACTGTGTTATCAAATTTCCTTTTCACATTCAATAGTCGGTTCAAGGATAGGAAGACG
Organism: Cymbomonas tetramitiformis; assembly: GCA_001247695.2. Lineage (NCBI taxonomy): Eukaryota > Viridiplantae > Chlorophyta > Pyramimonadophyceae > Pyramimonadales > Pyramimonadaceae > Cymbomonas > Cymbomonas tetramitiformis. The sequence continues at coordinate 58,055 of LGRX02002509.1, forward strand.
AGCAAACGGCTATTGGCAACGTACGGCAGGAGGGGCACCTCTGCATTTGGCGTATGCTCGCAGCTTGTAGCTGAACGGTCTCGTAAAGAGTTTTTACAGTCGAACGTACGATGGGCTGCGAAGCAAAATACACTTCAGAAAGGCTAGATATTTATTCGGAGAATTCAGTCGAACTCCTAAGTATCTTGAAAATAGCATATAACTTCTCTTTCACTTCCTTACCTGCACTTCACGCCACTCGCCATGGCCATAGAGAATATCGCCAAGTGGCAGGTCGGGTACAGCCATAGATGCATCTTGAATTTCACTTTTCGAAGCCAAGCTAGCCTGAGCACTTAAGCTAGGGCTTATATGTGTATAATCTGAACTTCCCCGTAAAGGAAGCACCGAGCGTGCTGTCGGTGACCCCGAAAACTGGGAGCGACTCGGAGATAGGGAACTTCCCGGCGTAGCCATATTTCAGAAAGTCGAGTGTATCTCGAAAGTTGGTTTCCGCCAGGGACACAATGAGAGAACCTATTCCGCTTTCAGCGGCACTTCAGAGATCACGAAACGGAACTGCCGAAACAAAATAACGGGCACCAGAGTTTTGTGTTGTCAATTTGAGAACAAGCGAATGTGTCATCAACATTGCGATAGGCCGAACGGAAGAATGTTTCGGTTTCTGGTGGTTCGATAACCACCATCATCATCTACACCAGCACCAGTTTAGCTTTACGGTATAAATATATGGTTTCACAGTCATACTTGAAACTTGATACTAGGCTTGGTCGATCTCAATTTTGAGATCTCCGCTATCGGCCTATCGCTAGGCCATCTGAAATCTGATCGTTCGATCATCTCATCATTCATTTATATTTTACTACAAAGAATACAAACAGTGAACGCTGACTGAACCATGACCACGACCATGGCTGACGCTGACAGTGTCATCATCCCGCTCTGCCATTCGCGGTTTGTTTGTTTAAGTAACTAGTACAAGTAAGGTCCTAGAACATAAAGCATACGATAGAGCCTCTACAGTCGAGTGCGTGACACACAACGACAAGCGAAGGGACAACTGACAAGCGAATGAACTGCACTGTTACTTCACTTTTTTTGTGAAAATAATGTTAGACCTGTCTCATTCGATTGTTATTATTGTATAGTATTGAATGTAGAAATATTGTAGTCCTCGAATCAATGTTTTCTGCGGTTTGTACGAATCGCCCTCTATTGACGGCCCGCAATCTATGAAAAATAAGTTTCGTGTCTGGCACCTCTGAGTAATGTCGTTCAACTCCTACGCGCAAACGAACGCTTTCCGCCACAACTGTTCGCTGCATGTTGCTCGTCAAACACGACCGAATATTGGCCACTTTTGAAATTCGCCGAGGCTCAACGGCTCTTAAATATACACTATGCGCCTTCAAACGTTACTATCCTCGTTGGGAGTTGGAGAGCCATCGCGTTTGTCTTGATATATTTTATAGTTGAACTGAGGTTGCTGTTCCGCCAACCTGGCCCTTCTCTCCGAGATTCTTTTTCCGGCATCCTTTTTCAGAGTTCAGTTGAAACTAGTACTTAGATTGGCTGTAGTTTTCGGACTTCGCAAGACTCTCAAGTCGCTTGCTATGGATTCTAAATTCGATGCTCTGTCAACTTCGGATGTGAACGTTGATCAGCCAGAAGTCGGTCGTGCAAGTTACAAACCAAAGCGTAGTCTGCGAATTGAAATTCCACGGACACCAGACCTCGCCGCCACAAGCGGCCCTTCTCGGCGTCAGGCTCTCTTTTTAGCATGCATCTTGCTGGCGATTGGCCTCTTGGCCCTCCTCGTTGCCGTGATTGCTCTTTTGAAGCTCACCGCGACGTGTCAAATGGATGCAAGCACGGTTTCCCGTACGGAGCCCTCCTCAGCCGCTCCTCTACCTCCCCGTCCACGTGGCCCTTCTGGAAGGCCGCCGACGTCGACACGCGACTGCGTGAATATTCTTTTTATTGGCAACTCTTTCACTTACGGACCGCCTTCCTATGGCCAATACGAGCGCAATAACCTTCCGAGAATGTTCAAGGTGATGCCAACACAAGCAAAGTCACTCACGTCTCCAAATTATCGAGCCATGTGTGTCGATGCAGCTACTTGCAAGATGCTCAAGAGAGCGCTTCACTCTTCTTGTCGAGCGCCACACGTTGCAGTACTTCGGGTTGTAGTCGGCTGGCACAGAGCGCAATCTGCACCATGTTTTGCGCTACGCGTTGTAATTCTTGAGTTGCGTTCGGTTGGTATCTTTTTTGACAGCTTGTGGCGGAGTCTCTCGGTGCATGCGTACGCGTATCCGAAAGCACTATCGGCGGATGCACGTTATACGTCCAACGACCGTCTGTAAATCCCGATGGATGTGCGCCTTGCAGCTGTCCCTTCGGGGACACTGCCGAGTGTACACAAAGGTCGCTCGCGTGCCAATGCAGCTGCAAAGTGGTGAATAACAGCCGTGTGCCCTCTTCATCTAGCTGTACCATCGCGGCAGACATCTCTGTGGTGCGTGGCCCTATACGAGCCTCCGAGCTCATGCTTCTTGCACCCACTGAGCCGTTGTAAGCGAGTTGTTGTGCGCTGACGTAACAACTCAGATGCTCAACGAATTCGTCAGTGGTCTGTGTGCCTTTTGGGTGTCAAGAATCTCGGTGAACCGAGTGATTGACCGAAGATGCCCTTCCGGCTCTGGCGCAGGGGTACCACGCACACCCATGCCCACAGCTGCACTCGCGGCGGCCGCTTGGCTCTTGGGATTTTATTGTGCTTCAAGACTTTTCGTCGCTGGCAACCGTTGCCGCCGCCCGCCTCCGGATGCTTCGCCCGGTTGTTGCAGAGTATGCAGCCCTGGCGCGCCATGCCGGCGCTCGCCTCGCCCTCTATTCCACTTGGGCTTACCCGGCTGCCAATCCCGGCAGCTGCCCGACCGACGGCAAGGTGTCCTGCTTCCCCCTTGGGAGCCTGTCTGATATGGCCGATTGTGGCTTGACGCCCCCTCCCTCCACTGGCTCGACGCCCCCTCCCTCCACTGGCTCGTCAGAGGATCTCTCACAGAGCAGTGACGCCAGCCAGGCACTATATCGTGACCTGGTGCACTCGGTGCCCTGTCAGACGTATGCCCTCGCCCGGGGCTACGAGGAGATGCTCGACCACGGCGCGGAGGTGTTGGTGCCAGCCGGCCTTGCATGGCATGCTGCGCGTGGGGAGGCAGCCCCTGAGGAGAGGTGCAGGGAGCTGATCGACGCGGAGTACACCTCAACCAGCCGCTTGCCTCCCTTGCCACTCCGCGACAGAGTCAACGCTACCGAGGAGGCCATCGAGGCGCCGTGGGCAGGTGAAAAGTCTCTGCAGCTCTTCAGATACACAGGGCATGCCACCAAGTATTGTGGGGAGTGCCACGTGGACCACCACGGAAGTGCTCTGGGAATTTACCTCAACGCACTTGTGTTCTATGCGACTCTCTTTGGCCGCTCTCCAGAGGGCGCCACGTGGCCAGCGGGACAAATGGTGGATGGGGATCTACTGCCGGGAGACGGCATGGTTCGTGGGGATAATACGACGGGAGCGATGACCCGAGAGGAGGCAGAGACGCTGCAGCGCATCGCTGCAAAGGTCGTACTGCCACACATGGAGGCTTGGTGGCCGCAGGGCCGGCCCGAGATACCCAACGGCATGCAGTAGACTCAGACAGCCGACACGATGTGGATGACTTGTAGGATTTGGTTTCTTTGTTTGGACGTGGCGAACAGAGACAACTCAGCTCTGCTTGGGATGGCGAGTCCTGGTTAATGGCAGTTCTGGGTTATTTCTGGCAGCATTGAATTGCAAGTTGGTGTCGAGTAGGTGATGTTAAGCCTGTCTTCACAGAACATGTAGGAAAACTCAGTTTAGTCGAAGGGACATTCTAGGCATCACAGTACTAACAACCCTGAATCGAACTCCGAAAGGATCTCTACCAGGAACTATGATATTTACTGGGCCAGTGTTTTTTTGGGGGGGGGAACGCTTAGGACACTATGGCAACAAACATCGTTTCAGGTAGTTCTATAAGAGCAATAATGAATTGAAATCGCCTTCAGCGCAGCCTGCTATTTTCCCGAAATTGTTATTGCGATATACACCACTGCATGTTTTGATGCAAAATGATATGATGAAAGTCATGTAAATGATGGTCGTGGCAAGTTATTGACCAAATCGTTGGATATATATATACATAAAACTAATGGCCGGATCCCGGGTTGTCCAAGAGAATTTGGCTATTCATATGCCACTGTGGTGTCGAGAGGCTCCGCGGCACCGCACCTTAACATGCCTACATTATTTATTTTATTTGCTTCAAGCTGGTGCAATAAACCTGGCTCACCAAACATTTGTTGTTGAGGCCTATCCTTGAGTAAATTATATGCACAATTGCTCATATGATTATTAAACAAGTATAGCAATTGTTGGTAATTATTTGCAATTGCTGGTAATTATTTGCAATTGTTGGTAATTATTTGCAATTGTTGGTAATTATTTGCAATCATTTGCATTTATTGCCGATTATGCGTATTTGCTGGTACATACTGGTGCGTATTGGTACGCATTGATAATCTTTGGCACTTATGGTCCCATAAATGATTAAAATGTACCAATATATTAAGGTACGTATGGGTAATTTTTGAAATTTGCGACTTATCATACGGCACATATACGACAATTATGCGGCCATTATACCCTATAATTTACTCGAGGATAGGCCTTTGTTGGGCCCAGGACACGAAATATATATTTTGAAGTTTTTTTGTTCTTTGTTATAGGGGGTCTATCAACCAATTATTTACTTAAGTAACTTTTTAGGACACCGCACATTTTGTTGAAATAATTAATACGTATTTTTTGCTTTAAAAGGCCGATGTGTCTGTTGCTGTGCATAAGGGCATATCTAGAAGAATACCGTAGTGTATACAAAACTGCTCAAAAAATGCAGTATAGTTACTTGGGGTTCATTGCACTATTCGGACAGGGGCACCGGTATAATACAACATCGATGTTGCTGTGTATAATACAACGTACGATACCCTACCCTTAAAAGGAATCGTCAAAAACTCGGTGTTTTAAAAACACAAACAAAAACACACACAAACAAAGAAACCCTAAAACAAAATAAACCAGGCGGTGTGGATCAACGATTGAAAACGAACTAACTAAATTATTTAAAACAATTGATCGTTACGATTTGTCAGCAGGAGGCATATCAACAAGGCTTAAATAATCCTCGCGACTCGTGGACCCATCAACAAACGACAACAAAGCGAAATATAACATGCCCGCACAGCACGGTGCCACCCGCTAGACTCACCCTTTCCACTTTGGCGGCGCACACAGAGGAGCCAACAGCATCGTGTCTGGAAACGAATAAAGGCGAGGGAGATTATGGGGACCTGGTCCACTACTCGGCCATCGAGCCATGCAGGGAATGACTGGTGCATACTCTGCAAGACGTGCCGACCGTTGCATATATTCTGCAAGAAGGGACATTTTTCCAGCTCATATAATGGCTGATCGTTTTGCGTGAGCCCATATAATAAGGGCAGATTTTCAGCTTATACACTGTCCGAATTTGCGCCCATACGAGGGACATATTTTCAACGCATATTGTAGTCAGCTTTGAGCCCATATACGGACAGGTTCTCAGCTCGAAACGGTATCAACAAACACAAACTGCTAGAATCTGTATATCGGCTGTCACATCATGACAGTCTGATAGGTCAGATCTGGTGTGTCACCTTCGGTGGTGCACCTGTGACAGTGAGCTGAGAGATAAACGTAAGGTTGTATACCTGTAATGTTACTGTCTCGTGACTCGGTTTCATCTGGTTCACCCTGTTCGTACGGTGTTCTCGCTAAAGACGGCTTTTTTAGCAGGTTATGAGCCCACTCACCTTTGAGTGTTATTTCAGATTTCATGGACGGTATTTATTTCGTTAGATTATCGTTCGTGCTGTTCCGGGTGTGATTCGCCCGCCCACGTCTTGCTCAGATTAGCGCCTCTGGTGGGGGAGGTATATCTCGAACGGTATTGCGGCGGTACTCCGCTTACCTTGCTGGGAGATGTGGAGGCCCTCCTGGCTTCGGTGGATCGAAAGATTTTGAAGCAGGATTCGTTGGGAAATCGTAAGTTGGTTGGCATCACTTCTTCCCTTCGAGATAATGTCAGTTTTTATCGTCCCCCTTCTGTGTCTGTGAATTCTGTTTCAGCTCTTGTCCCTGGCGTGGACGCATCGACTCAGTGTGATTTCTCGAGCGACCCGCCGGATATTTTGCTGATTACTGTTGCATCTGAGGGCGTTGGGTTTGGTGGTGCGTTACTTTCGACGACCACTCAACTCACCTCTGCTGTCGTCGGTAGCGTGGATTCGGTTGTGTAGCGTGAAGTTCATCATGTTTACCACACGCAGCCGCCAGCGTTAATCTCGACTGCTGGGGCTTCGCAGCAGGTTTCCGAGAATTTCGGTTATTGTGTGTACTTGTGTGTACCACCTCAGCTGAGGTGGTTTGCTAGAATCTTTATATCGGCTGTCACAACATGACAGTCATCTGACATGACAGATTCGGTGCGTCACCTGTGACAGTGAGCTGAGTGATAACATATATACCTTTAATGTTACCCTCTACTCGTGACTTTTCGGTTCACCCTGTTCGTACGTACGTCTCTCACACTAGGCTTTTCTAGCACAAATCAACAACACCAAATCTATTGCCACACAACAAAATTCACGAATTCAACAAACAATCAAATAATTTAAAAGACAATTTCTCAATACTGTCTCTAATCGTCAACAATAAATAGCAATAAAAGTTGAATAAACAATTCCCGGACCCAACCGAAAACCAACTTTCAAAATATTTTGCTAACGCCCCCCAAATTAAAATCAATAATGTACACACGGTATGCATGCTCCCGATCGCAACACGCAGATGCCTTATTTTTCTATTTAGTTACAGGTTATACTCTATTGCTGGTGCTTAACTTTGTGTCACATTACTGTATTGCGCTGAAGAAGGACTCCACGAAGGCACACGCACGGCATGTAGGCGCGGTTATGGGGGGGACGGCATTACGAGAGGGCAGGCTTCTATTACCGCCCAACGGTTCCTTACCTTGACGATAACCACTGCACAGTATGACGTTGCCTGGTTGCCACTGCCTGAGCTTAACAATTCCCAGTTCGTCACGCTGGCGAAACTGAGCTGCGAGAGAGGGGAACACATTACTTTGTGAGCACTGCGTAACCGCATGCGCCTCACCCGATTTTTCGTATGGCAATTTGCCCGAAGGGGAATTGTACATGGACCATATTTCGGAATTATAGAGGGAGATCGAGCTCAGTAGAGTGCTAAATACACTGTAGTTTGATGATGTGAGAAATATAAAATACACAGCGTACTCAGTATAATAATCATCAAAGTCTTAGTGCCATGCAGGCCATCTACCTTGTAAATACCTTGTAAACACTGCCCATCTCACAACGCACCTAAAAAGACATAGACACCTCGTCGAGCATGCAAAAAAAAATGTTGGCCTTACACCGTCTAATGCTACAGCTACTTATGTGCCATCACTAGACTCAGTCGTCATCCTCATCAATGTCGACCATATTGTGCCCAACGGCCATAGCTGCATCCGAGTGGTCACCAATGTCAAGGACAGGCAATGGCGATTTAGATTCATTACTCTCTGCGTCTTCCTCCTTGGGCTCCTCTACCTTCAGCCTGGGTTTCTCACGCACAACGGGCTGAGCTTTCCGAGTCACTGTTTTCGCATTTTCATTTGGCAATTCCCGGCTTGAATCAAATTTTGACACCATCTGCTCCTCAATTCTCGAATCACCTGCCTTTGCCATCGTGCGTGGCGGGGCACGATGTGCATCGAAGTTCCCCCCCATCTCAGTCTTCTTCTCCCGGACACCTGAGATAGTGCTCTGTGTTGTCACTACCCATTGACACACTGCAGTGTCCCCACCACCTGTTGTGATAAGGTGGCCGCCATCTGCTGCCGAGAAGCGCGCGCATGTCACATGTGACGAGTGCCCGCCTGCATTCCACCCCATACTTGTCAATCCAACGAATATCCACATCGAATGGATGCCGAGACAAGTCATCTAAGACCACTCCTCTGTGAAAACGATACCACGCCCTCGCGCCTCTCTTCCTCCCCTTTGATTGAAAACGTCGTCTTGTTTTAGCGCTCGAGCATAAAAATGTTGTGTGTGGTAAGTTCGCTGGTTGAAATATGGGCAATGCCGGAACTCACCGTACACACGTGGTGGACCTCCCAACGCGGGGTACTTGAATAGTGCAACTTTGCCCAGATCGTCCCCGGTGGCGACGCACGTCTCCTGATGGCAAGCACTCACATAACACGCATGAGTCACTCGGACATTGCTGCACCTCAGCGGGATGACGATGGCAATCCCAAGGTCTTCCGCGCGACAGGTGAGCACTTTCATAGGTGTCAATGACGCCTCAGGCCTTCTGGCGCACAGCATTCATACATCTGCTTGCCGCCCGTATTTCACAGCCCGATTGGCCTCCGGCCTATTGTAGGTCCTGCAGTTAAGCGCAGCTACGAGGACCCGGGTATGCAGAAGGTAATGTGCAAGATCCACGCGCGCATCTCACAGCTCCCCTTGACTGGCGCACCTCTGGATGCCGATCAGCGGTGTTCACGTCGAGCACGTGTGCTGAGTGACTGTAAACTCCGATCACAGGCCAGCCCAATGTCGAATTCCATGTCGCCCATCTCACGTCTTTGCATTTTATTGAGTGGGATTCCTCCAGACCTATCCATGAGACCACACGCGCAAGCCCACCCCTGCAGGGTCAGATGCCTTTGCCACCCCTTACAGTCAAAATCTGGGGCCGTTTCAGGCGCCAGGCCACGTCCGCGCCGCCCGAGAACTTCAGAAGGGGCTGCACTGAGGCTGAGTGAGCGGAGAATTGGGGATCTGTGTTTGAAGGCTGGGGCACACGCACCGGGCGCATCGTCAGGGGAGTGGGGCTCGATGTGCCAGTAGCGGATCTCCTTATCGCCACTGTTGGATTGCAGCATGCGGCTATTCGTGGACCAGTCGATATGGCTGATGTAGCTGGAGTGCCCTTTGCAAGTACACACGAGACCGAAGCCAGCCTCTGAGTTGAACACCTGCAACACTATCCGCCCCACTGGATCAAGCCCCCATGAATACGCTCCTCACAGCCAGCCCTCCAACATTGACACCATGTAGCACCAAACGGCTTCAGAAACCCTAAATCAAACCGCAACCAATCATAATCAGAAATCGGCACCACGGGTTGGGTCCCAGGGACAAGGTCTGGGTGAACACACCTTGATGGTGGCATCGTGGGACGCTGCAGCCAGATATCGCGCGTTTGGGCTCCATTTCAGATCACTAACCCACTCCTCACTGCCCGGCACCTCCCAATCCCACATCCCTCCCACGCGTGCCCTATGCCAACTGCCAGGTCACCTCACAGAGGCCTCTGCTCAGGTTTGATCTCAGGTTTGGTCACGATGCTGCAAATCTGGCCGTTAACTTGCAAGGCATCGCCGGATCTCCGAGGCAAGGCGAAGCCGGGCGATGTAGACCACACACAGAGCCTTGAGTCCTGGTGCTGAAATCCGAAGCGTGGAAACTCGAAGCAAAGCCAAACGCTCTAGAGACCTGATCCAGCCGGCCACGGACGTCAGCGAGGATGGCGCCAGAGCAGAGGAGTCGGGCTGGCACCTGGCAACGAGGTTGGCGAGACGGCTGAGGGAGGATGTGCTGAGCACAAGCACGGCGCCGGACACCATGCCGACGGCCAGCTCGTTGCCCCGCGGGTTGAATGCCAGTGACCGCACAGCTCGGCGCCGGTAACGCCCGAGCGTGCCACAGAACTCATCGCCGCCCTCCATGGCGCTCATCATTTCCGCGCAGCGCAGCTGCTTGCGCCCGCTGAAGTGGCCAACCTCCAACCCGTTCCAACGCGTCATCCAGGCGGTGATAGATTCCACCACGGCGAATCACAGCCAGGAGTTCCGCATCCCTTTTCGATCTCGCAACCCAAGGCAGAGAAAATCGCGCTTTCCTGACATCCGCTGCACCCATCACGATCTCCCTTCGGCTCGCAACTTTGCAGCTCACCTTCTGGCCTACCACCACAACCGCCATCTCTGGCCACGTGGCATATCACAAAGAGTTATCATAAAGGTTCGCACCTCAGGCTCCATAGCCGCACGGTGCCATCGTCGCCGCCGGTGGCAATGATGTCTCCGTCTGGATGAGTTGCCAGTCCCCATACTTCGCCCTCCGCATGTCCCCTGCGCCCAGGAAATCATCCCCCGCCCACTTGTTGAACTCAGCTTTCTCGCGAACACTTCCGTGGTCTGCGTCTGCCGGTAAGGAGCACACGAAGGCCCAACCACCGCTACAAGTAAATCGCGACGAGAGCTCGCTCGGTGTGAAATCGCTCATGCACGCACGCACAAGACCGTGATTCTAGCTCTAACCATTCAGCCGAGATACCACGAGGTCCCTCTTCCACTGCTGGAGGGGGAATCCCCTGTGAGGAGGCTACATGGGTACTCTGTCAGTTCGGAAGACCTCTCAACATTTCGCAAAAGGGACTCTTTTCAGGCAAAGTAGGACACTCCCAAAGAATGATATTCCAGGGAGATATTCACCGATCGAACGAAAAAAAAACGAAACGAATCGATGGATCCATCCGCCATTCTTCGCCCAGTTAAACTGTTTGGCTGCGTTATATGTAGCAGATGGCACTGCCTTTGAGAAAGACAAGACAAACGAGACGGCACCAATGGCGGGCCACAATGTGCTCCCCGCGGGGGCGCCGGAAAGTGCAGAGGCAGTGCTTTTTGCCTCTTCCCGCCACACACGGCTAAAAATAGGCGAGACCATCGCCACCAAAGGGGCCGGGCCTGCCACAAAGGTATTCCAGGAACATCCGCATTCCACCACCCGCCTCCAGAAGCGAGGCATACAGCTCTGCAACAACTTCAGAACAGGTTCCCTACGGGCCCCTCGTATAGATATCCCCCTCGTATAGATAGACCCCCCCTTCGTATAGATATCCCCCTCGTATAGATAGACCCCTTCGTATAGATATCCCCTCGTATAGATAGACCCCCCCTCGTAGAGATAGACCTCCGAGCACAGCTTTCCATCGCAGCTTCGAACGAAAGGTGGAGTGGCGCCCACCAGAAAGGAACTGCAGGCGGGCAACATGTCACAGAGGAGGCAGCCAATCAACCGATCACCGCAGCACATGCCACAGAGGAGGGGCTGCGGGGCCGCTGGAAGGGACGAGCCGCTTAATTGCCACGTGGCCGTTCCTGGAGGGTTGACCTGGGCACGGCAGAAACTCCGCGCTGAGACAAACGCGCCGGCGAGGCAAGCGCCACCTGGCGGGGGTAGCCCACCTGACGAGCGGCACTGCCTCTCCCAGCAAGTCAGCCGGAAGTGTGAAGAGCCGGCCGTCGTGGGTGCCGGCGACAAGCTTCCCGTCCTTGCTCGACGAGAGGCTGTGCACATGCCCAGGCAGGTCCCCCAGCTCCCGCGGGAGCTCCAGCGTCGAGAGCGGTGAAAAGTCGGTAGCACTCCACAGCCGCACGGTGCCGTCCTTGCCGCCGGTTCCGACGCTTATCGTCCCCCTCCTGCACGACCACGCTTCCCAGCATCCTCAGCGGAAGCGCCTCGCAAGCCACCCCCCGGTCGCGTGCAGAGCGGCAGGAGAGCAGAAAGGGTGAACAGGTGTTGCGGGACGAGGCCACGTGGCGGCTGCTGCGGGAACGCACCCCGCAGGCACGGCGCACACCGCAGTGACCCCCCGCGGATGCGCGCCGGCGATGACGCGGCTTAGGCGGCCATCCTCGAAGACGTAGAGGCTGCCGTCCTTTGCACCAATGACGCACACGCCGCCCTTGAGGAACTCGGCGCAGTAGAATGTCTGCATCTTGCCCTGGGATCCGAGAGCCAGCTTCTTGGAGCTCAAGCGCGCCCCCTGCAACCCCCTCCACCGCCCCCCATCTCTTGCCTCCGAATATTGCTTCGGAACCTTGTGCCGACGTTATGTAGCGCTTGCGCCTGCTTTTCCAACGCCAGCGGAGGACCGGGTGCTGGGATGCAGTCGCGCAACGGGAAGCTATAAGGGGCTGCACTGTGGGTGGCGCCGATTAGCGGCTATGGAGCACTCGATCGTCACATCTCCAGTCAGAAGGCGCGGGGCCAATCGGCGCCACGGAGCGCACCTTCTTGATGGGAGTGCCCGGGGCCCCGAGGCCGGTGTACTGCTTCAAGTGCTTCGTCCCAACGGTCACCAACGCACCCGTGCTGGGGCACCACTTGATGGCGAAGATGGGGTTGGGGTCACCCTTGCAGGTGGCGAGCAGCACATTTTCCTCCCAGGCATAGATCGCGATGGAATTGTCGTTATCCAAGCCGACGGTGGCTAGATAGTCCCCATCTCCGGAGAAGCACATGGACGCCACTGCCCTTTTGTGAAACCCGCTCAGCACCTGTTCAGCGTGCTCCGCCCCCGGTCCCGATGTCGCCGCCCGCGGTGCCTCCGCCGCACAAGCGCAGCGTCATAGCAGCAATACCCGCTCCGGGCCTAGCAGAGGGGCAGAGCAGAAGTCGGGTTCGGCGATGCCAGGTCGGGCAGCATCAGGGATGGAGGTTACGGGGCTTGCTCACCTGGAGTACGACAGGTCGCCCGGAGTGGTCCCCCTCGGAGTCCCACACAACAATGTTTGGGCGATGGCCGACCTCGCCAGTGGCCACCACATGCCGGTTCGGGTGGATCGCCACGCACATGATATCGTCCACGTTACCAGTGGTCGCCTGACCCTCGCCCCCAACCAAGTGGCCCGTCGCTGCTGCTGCTTTCGCCGCCACCAATCGCTTTGCCTCCCCTCCAGAACACAAGAATTGGACAAATGCAGCGTGCTGCAACGAAGCCGCCTTCGACGCCACACCACACACACCTCTCCTTCTGCTTTTGAGCGGACGTTCTCTTGCCCGGCACGTGGCACATGCTCTCCGCCCGCACATGGTAAATACACGCGCATGACCCGCTGATGCCGTCAAAGATGCCAGATGCACCATGGCGCGTGTATCACCCGGAACTTGAAATGAAGGAAGGCACAATGGAGACAACATCCGTGGTATATACACGCCTTAAAGTTCCCCACCGCGTGCAGCGCCACGTTGCCGCAAACAAGATGCCAAAATAAACCGCCGTGTTTATGCGATCGACGGCTACCGAACGCCCTCGACAGCCCCTCCTGATCTGACCGAGGCGGACCTGGGATTCTGGGTTGTCCGTGATGAACGTCTGGGAGGCCGTGGCCGGGTCGAGCACGACGCCGAGCGCCGCCACGCTGTACACCAGCTTCCCGGACCGCGTGAAGAACACGTTGTTGTACGCATCGTATCCGCGGTACCCGTGCACGTGCTCCAGCCGCAGCCCCTCAGCGCACGGCTCGTACTCCGCGCCGCCCTGCGCCCTCCACCTGCTCGGCTTGTGGCACTGTGTCAGGCACGGCTTGCCTGCTCGCACAACATTGACCCCGCTCCCCCCCAACCCGCCGACCGCTCGAATCACAACTCCTGATACCCAATTGCTCATGCGCTGTCCCCTCTTGCTCCCGCCCTTCTGCGAGGCATCCTCAGGGGAAGCCGCAGCCGCAGCCGCAACGTCTCCAGCGCTGTTTGCTATGCAGGCACCGGTCCACGCGGCCCGTCACGTGCGGATGGAGGGCTGATAATGCACTTGCCACCCGCGCGTTGGGGAGGTAGAGGAGGTCGGCAAGGATCCGGGGGCGCACCGACGAGCGGGTTATGATGCGAGGAGCGGAGGCCGAGCTCCTGGAGGCTGTGGTTCTTGCCAGGGTCCGGCGTGGCGTCACTCGCAGCTCGGAAGTGTGGCTGCCCTGCCCCGTGGCCGGAAAGGACGACCTCGTGCACCCGGGCGCCCTTGTGCTCCACGTACCTGCCCATACTCCCTCCCCACACCCCACACGGATGAGATTTCCATTCAATCAATAGCACATCATTCGCTCGTTATGCAAATTAAACCCTAATCGGTGCGCCTATGCCATGCGCCCTTCTGCCCAAGGGCAGCGTTTGAGACTTTCCTGTGGTCAACGGCTGTCCAATCTCTCTCGTCTCGGACAAGGCTTTTCAATCTCTCTCGTCTCGGACAAGAATTTTCAATCTCTCTCGTCTCGACAAGGCTCTCGGACAAGGCTTTTCAATCTCTCGACTCGGACAAGGCTTTTCAATCTCTCTCGTCTCGGACAAGGCTTTTCAGTCTCTCTCGTCTCGGACAAGGCTTTTCAGTCTCTCTCGTCTCGGGCAAGGCTGTCCAATCTCTGCTCGCCATCGGTGTAGGTCGCTCACTGCCAGCCTGCACAGTCACTTTGGCAGCCACAAGTAGAGGGGAAGAGGCCCGGGCGAGGAGGTGGGCCGGAGAGGCACCTGGTTGCCCGGTCACTCTCCTCGACATCCTCCTCCTCATCCTCCGCCTCCTCGTTCGGCTCCAGGTGGCGCCACTGCACCACCGTGCCATCAGAGCCGCCAGTGCTCACCAGGTGGCTGTCGTTGTAAGTGAACCGGCAGCTCCCGACTCTTCCTTGCTCGTGACCGCAGTACGACTCCGCCTTCGCCTTCGCCGTGTCTACCGGGTACCGGAAGAGCTGCACAGCGCCGGATGCATCCCCGGTGGCCAGCACCCTCTCCCCATGCCACCACGTGTGCCTGGCACCCCCGTCCCCTCTCAGCGCGCTGTCATGCGGAGCAGCGGTCATGCAGCGGTCGCGCGAGGCCACGAAGCTGATGGCTTTGTGGGCGTTCCGGTTGGTTGCTCGGTCCAATCAAAACTGGGCAACACCTGTGATCCCCCCTTCACTGAAGGCGAGGAAAGCAGCGGATTCGATCTGGCACCGGTGGGGACAATCACACCTACGCAAGCATCGCCCTGCTCAAAATCGAGGGACCTCCAGTACACACGCCACCCGCCAGACTCAAGTTGTACCGAGCGCATGCTCGGAGCGCCGCAGGAAAGGAGCGGCGCACCTATTGCTCCGGCAGCACGATGTCACCGCGCCCTTGTGCGTGCTGCTCTGCGTCGGCCGAATCCCCTGAGCGACCCGACCGCCGCGTGAGTCACCGAGACGACCGCCGCATGAGTCACCGAGACGACTGCCGCATGAGTCACCGAGGAGCGACCGCCGCGTGAGTCACCGAGGCCCCACTGTTGCAACCTTCATTGTCGCGGGATGAACATCCATCTTGGTGGGGAATGAACCACGGCTGTCATAGGTCAAAGTCGACAGGCAGTACACGCGGGGGCTGCTGGGAGGAAGGAGGGACGATGCAGGGGGGAGACCCAGGCCCAGCACGGTGTCAGCACAACTTGACGCACGCCAGGGACGCAGGGGGAGAGGAAATCGCGGTCACACCTGCACCGGCCAGCCGCGTGAGCTTGTCCAGGTGTCCCACTCAGTGTTTGCCACATCTGTCGACAGCTCCCCTGGCTCGGTGATCTGGACTCCCCCCCCTCCGCGCACCATCTTACTTCTCCCGTGGACAGCTCTCCCAGGCGCTCAGGCGATGAATGCGATGCTGTGGACGGATTCTGTCACAGCAGGTTACGAGTGCGGAATGGGGAAGGTGAGGGAGGTGGGGGGGTAGGGCGTTTGGGGGGGTGCCTCGTCGCAGTGTGGCATCCTCCAGTAGCGCAGCTCCCCAAAGGCATCACAGGACTGCAGGGTCGTGCTGTCCTCGGCCCAGTCTAGCTGCATCACGCCGGCGACGTGCCCGTCGCATTGCCCAAGGCGCTGGAAGTGGGCTCCCACCGTAAAAAGCACCACTGCCCCGCTGGCCGTGCCCACTGCCACCAACTTGCCGGACGGGGCAAAGGCACACGCCGTGGCGGCAGGGGCGAGGGCACCTCCGCGCGCCTCGGCAGCCGCGAGGCGCAGCACCGTGACTTCGCTGGCATCGAGAGCGGAGCCGTCCAGCACGTGCACCACCCCCCTCGAGGTCCCGACCGCAAGATATGTGCCATCTCTGTGAAACGCCAGGCAGCGCACAGCAGAGGGCAGCACCCGTGTCAGCAGCGGCCGCCTCGCACGAGCGTCATACATCCTTACCTGCCGCACCAAACACATCTGGCGTCAGAGAATCCAGTCATACGTCCTTGCATCGAGTCTGCCCTCCCTTCCATGAGACGTCCGCCCTCCCTGGGGAAAATAAATGAAACAGATCCGCCCTTATGCACAGCGCTCACACTTGTACAGGATATCTACTCCTCTATCAGTGTAGCCGCCCTTGCGCCCGGAGCGTGCTGAGCAGCGATACACACGATCGACCCACACCATAAACCGCCAATCAGTTATACCTCCGACCATCTCGAAGTGCGCGCGCGAACCAGTGGGGAAATGCACCGTGGCGCAAGCCGCGGGGGGGGGGAGCGGGGCCAACACTTACAGTGCGGTCGTCCCCGGCAGTGACATACAGCGGTTTTTGTGGGTGGCAGGCAAGCCCAAGCACTTTCCCCGACCATTCGTGCGACGCTGCATCTTGCACGGTGCAGTGTCCCTGCATGGTTGCCCGTACCCTCCCGCGTCACCTCCCGCCACTCAACTGGCCTCAGCCAGCAATGCTCTCCTCGCCGAACTATTAAACGGACCCCGATCGTCCGATGGCAATTGAAAGCAGGGTCGAGATGGGCCCAGGAAGTCGAGCGCGGAGAGTGATGCACTGCCCCCCCCCTTGCGCGCATCCCAGACCGCCACGTGTCCACAGCAGCGAGCGTCCTCGATCCACCCAGCAACGTGACCGAGTGCTCAATGAAGAAGCGGCCTTGCATCCGTGGCACAGCTCGCCATCACCTGCTGACAATGGACCCAGCGCATTTACCCACCTACCTGCACCAGGAGCTGAGCTCGAGGCACGTGCTCCCCGCGCGCCAGCTCCAGCTCCATCTCCAGCACGCTGCCGCTCCTGAGTCCCAACAGCAGCTTCCTGCACTTCCAGCAGCGCCGGAAACCTCTCAATACAAGAGCACAGCGGCGGCGGGGACAAATGAAGGAAGGGGCCCGAGAGCAAAACGACTCGAGGCGACGATAGAGAGAACGTCGAGGAACGAACAAGGACAAGAGGAGATGGAAGCGACCGAGGTGGGTAGAGTGGCAGACTGGATGACACCCAGCACGTGATTCGAAGCGCCGCCTGTGACACGCGGTGCGCAACATCGGCGGATGACACCCAGCACGTGAGTCGAAGCGCCGCCTGTGACACGCGGTGCGCAACATCGGCGGATGGCAGAGTCCTGGGTTACGGGATCGCGACTGTCTTCTGTCGCCCAGGTCACATCTGCTGTGTGGAAGCAGCGACGACAAGCCAGTGGGACAATGGAGGAGTGGTAAGTGTGCGGTCTCCATCGCCCTCGGCCGGGCGAGCAGCAGAAGGGCCCTCTGACCTGCTGGAGGCGTTGTAACATAGGGCGCGGGCGCAGGGCGCCTTGCCGGCGTGCTGCATTAGGGGGTGCCCGGACGCGTCTTGGCACGACTCGGAGAGCGCGCTCAGCTCCACCGTCATCATCACCTGCAAGCAGGCGTATGTCCTCCGCAATGTGAGCGCTACCCTCAGGGCGTGCGTCACCCCCCTCAGGGCGTGGAGCACGCCCCTCAGGGCCCTGCGGGCTTCACGAGCAGCCCGAAGAGCTGGATCCGGGAGCTTGAGGCAGCTTGATCCAAGGGCCCTCCGGATATGTTTTGATGGCCCAGCAGGTGCGCCCAGCGGTCGCCTCGCTGCTGGCGGGCTCCAAGTGCGCAGCGGCACGGCCGTGATTGGCTGCTAAGCCGCAACTGAACATCCGAATCCGAATTCTGAGCGGGCGTGGGGCGTCACCTTCGTGCAGTAGGGATTGTGCATCTTCACTCTGCCGTCCGCCCCGGAGGATATGACGAACGCCTGCTTCCCAGCTTCGATGTAGTCCAGGCAGAACACCGGGCCCTGCGGTCTCCGCCCACGCCACGTGTTGCCTCACACATCATACCTTGCGGCCATGCGAGCTCCCCCGGCTCAGTATGGCGCCACGTGGGATCTGACGTCGGACATGCAAGGCGGCTGGGCGCACCTGGTGCACAGCGGCGAACTTCTTGACGCATTTTGCAAAGTTCTCACCCTGGCCAAACTTGTACACGTCTCCACCCTGATGCGCCCAGCCTCTCACCCCCTCATCTCCTAGTGAACTACAAATTCCAGGGAGCACCGCCCCGCACGGCCCGCGGACGTGACTGAACGGCGGCACATGCCAGTGCTGGAGAGAAGGCGAGAGAGGAGAGGCCCGGATACCGGGGCAATGAAGGCGAGGACCGCTAACAACAGAGAAACAAGGGCGAGATAGAGGAGAGACACATGCGGCCATCCCGATGGCGCGAGGTGTTCTGCGCAGCGCTGTGAGTGGGCAGGCGGGTGGTGGACACCTTCGTGCCGACAAGGACAGTCGAATCCGCAAGGAAGCAGGCGGACAAGGCTCCGGTGAAGGGCCGGTACAGATTGGACCCGGCAGGCCTGCGTGACCACGCCTCCCCGTCACGCCGCCTGCAGCTCTGAGAATATGCCACGAGGTAAACCGCGTGCAGGGCATGGGGGCGGGGGCAGGGGTGGACGGGGCGGGAAGTGGGTCTGACTTGTGGGAACGCAGCTTGCCGTTCTCCATCTCGTAGAAGAAGAGGCTGCGCGGGCCTCCGGTCACGAGGCGACCATCGTGGGGGTTGAAGCGCGCCAGCATCACGCGCTGGGTGTCCCCCTTGGCGCCCCCGACCTGCTTCTTCTTCTGCCAGTCGAACACGAGGACCTGCTGCTCCCGGTCGACGGGCCGCAGTAAACCCGCTGCCAGGTGCTGCCCGCTCCCGTCAAACGCCAGGGCTACCACCGCCTCCGCCGCAACTGCTCCAGTTACCCCCTCCGCCCCTCCCCTCCGCCCCTCATCAGATGCCCATTCCGTTCCATCTGGAAGGCGCGGCACGGTCCCCCGCGCATGCGCCATTTCACCTCACTCGTAAAATCTGGAAGGCGCGTGTTCTGTCCTGTTGGTCTGTGCATGTTCTGTCCTGTTGGCCTGCGGGTGTTCTGTGCGCGGGCGGGTTGGCCAGCGTTGGCACCTGGCAGCACGCCCATCAGTTCTGTCTTGGTAGCACTCCATAAGCAAATCCTGGCGCTTGGGCCTGCCTCCCCGGTGGCCACCATGTCGCCGTTCGGGTGCATCGCCAGGCTCGTCACGGTGCCTCCAGAGTGCCCTGCAGCCGCCCCGGCCCAGGTGGCGCTCAGCCTGCTGCTGCCATGCGCCTGCCAACACGCGGCGCGCCCCCTGCACCGCGGTGGCTGGGAGCGCTGCATCTCTTGCTCGGATGTTCAAAAATGCGGAGGAGGGTCTGCCCCGGCGGCCTCGTGGCACGCTGTGGCCGGACAAGCGCACGCCACGTGTCCAGCGGGCCGCAGCAGAAGGCGGTTGATCAGGCGCAGGGAGGGGGGAGCGCCGCAAGCACCCTCGAAGAAACGTTGGGTATTATCAGGCGCGTCGAGCACCACGCCCAGAGAACCCGCGCTGTACACCACCTCGCCAGTCTTTGTGTAATGCAGGTTGTAGTGGGCATCCCAGCCTGACCCCACCCCGCCCGCATCACCGCGCCTGGGACACTGCCGCAGCCCGCTCGGGGATGTTCCGCTGAGTCCAGCACATCGACTGTATGCTTTCCAGGGGCATCGGTAGCCGATGAAAGAGGTCAGCAGTCTCTATAGACAATGCGGAGCTGGAGGTCGGTGAAGACATGCTCACCTCGGTACCCATGCACATACTCCAGCTTGAGGGAGTTCTTCGGTGCTAAATGCGCATCCCCGTGCGTCTCGTATCCCGCAGGAGGGAAGAACTTGGCGGCGGCTGCCCCGGAAGTGCCCGGCAATGGAGTGCCAAGATCTGTGAACTTGGCCTGTACCTCCTGCTCCAGATCTGCGACGCCCTCTCGCCCGCCGCGGGTCAGTCCCCTCGGCCTGCAGTGGGACCGCCCAAGGAGCGCCCGGCTTGCACCTGGGCTCGCTTCCGCCTTCTCTCCGCCTGTACCAGGAGGTACAGACAGAATTGCGTAATACCAATTCGGGAAAATGATATTCGGCAGAGCTGTAAGGTGACGGTTGCATTGGATTGAGGAACGACGGCATCGGAACGACAGACACCACAGAGATCGTAAAGAGTGCTGACCCTCGATTGACAACACCCTAATTGCGTCTCTGGCCACTGGCCTACACGCACTGAAGGGTACGAGGCGCGCCAACCGAAGCCAGCCCACCAGCATCCCAGCAGACCAGAGAGGCATGAAGGAACAGGAAGGAGGCAAGACACCCCGCGCACTGAACGCCATGCGGCCCGCTGACAAAAGCCAGCCCACCAGCAGTGAAGCATTCAGGAATAGGGCCGCGCCGTGACAAGATACCGCCTACAGACACATCCACCCTAGTCAAAAAGATAGTGCGGGGTCACTGGGATCTCATCCGGCTTTGCACGGCAGGTCCGCTATGGAAATCTTTCCGTGTCGGTGCGCAAGCCCAGGCAAGGCAAAGATAGAGGGGAAACCCGGCTGCAGTCAAGTCCCCACAAGGTCAAGTCCCAGCACGGTTTCCCCTACCTGTCCTGGGCACCCCAGAAAAGTGCCAACCACTGCCGGCACAGACACCTGATGGGAAGAGACTAAATGCATACAAGCACCCAAGTGCTCCCCCGCAAAGATCAAGGGACGACAGAGCTCCCCCGCAAAGATCAAGGGACGACAGAGCGTGGATCTCACCACC